>JACEGR010002130.1:0-139104 GCA_014170235.1 Listronotus bonariensis | reverse complement strand
ATTCTTAACTGGGTCTGTTTTAGAATTAGGTTCGGGTTGGACGTACTCAAATTAAACACATCTTTTCTACCAAAAATCCAAAACTATATTCACCTTAATTAATGTTGAACAACCTTTTGTGTCTATGGCTAAACTGCTTACATATCATATTAGGTAAAGCTAACAACCTTACGTGTAACACTTATTTTAACAATAAGCTTATGGTAGCATTTTTATTATTTATCATTAAGGTTCATTTACTTATTACATACTACCACACCTTTCCTACTAAAAAAATAAAAAAACTATGTTACAAACATTGTTTTTTTTTGTATATACTATAACTTATCTCTATTATAACTAACATTATAACCATATTTAGTCTAATTAACTACTATAATATCGTTTAAGTCTATTTTTATGCACTTCTACATTTTTACCGTCAATGTTTAAAATAAGATTTACACCGTTTTCCTTAACAATCGTATACGGTCCTTTAAACAAAGTGTCCATTTTATTCACTTTACTATTATTTTGTAGCAACACTTTTTCACCTGGCTTAAAACTAATTTCTTTACAGTTTTTATCAAAATTTTCTTTTCGTTTGCATTTTGCTTCTAAAATATTAGCTCTTGCATCATTCCAAGCTTTCTGCAGTCTATACTTAATTTCTAATGGATAATTGTCAAAATTATACACGGGATCTATGCCGTTTTTAACATTACTTGGAATTATACAAGGCTTTCCAAAGACAAGTTCAAATGGCGTATATTTCGTACTTGTATTTACGCTGTTATTATACGAAAAAGACCAAAAAGGAACCCAAGCACTCCAATTATTAAAGCTCTCTGAAACTTGCATTCTAAGATATGCTGATAAATGTTTATGAGAATTCTCTAAAGCTCCTAAAGTTTCGTGATGATAGGCGGTGGAATTTATTTGATTAATTTTCAATAACTTAGAAGTTTCTTTAAAGACGTTTGACAAAAATTCAGTTCCCTGGTCGGTGATAATGTCCCGTGGAATACCATAACGCAATATAAACTTTTCTACGAAAGCCTTAGCTACAGTTAATGTTTCTTTATCTGGTAGTGGATAACATTCCACAAATTTGGAAAGATCGCATTGAATTGTCAAAATGTATTTGTTATTTTGCACGTCTTCAGGTAACGGACCTACTAAATCTAGAAAAACTCTTTCGAAAGCCGAAGTAGCTGTTGTAGTGATTGTCATTGGTTGTTTAATCATATTTGCATGTTTATACCTTTGACAGTCATCACATCGTTTAACAAAAGCTGCTACGTCTTTCTCCAAGTTGGGCCAAAAATAGTTTTTTCTAATATTTTTACACATTCGAGTTATACCTGCATGTCCACCTGTAGGTAGCATGTGATAGTCATTTATAATTAATTGTTTTAATTCATCATTATCAACGCGTTGTTTATCTTTTATAACTAAAATTTTTAGTGCACTATTTTTGAAAATATTTTTCTGTTTTCTTAAGTCATTTAAAAATTTTTCTGAACGTTCATTTCTTAAAATAACGATTTCCGGAATATTATTTTCATTGCAAAATTTTTCCAGATGTCCCAACGAGGTACCTAAGTCATACGTTGGTCGACTATCCTGGATTATATAAATAATTTGCAAATCGACGTCGTATACTAGATTATTATTATTTACTATATTTTTCTTTTTATTACTAGCAAGCTTATTTTTTAAATCAAAGTATTCTGTCCGCGAGATTGGGCGTAGTTCTATTAAATTAGCCGGACGTTTAAGTAACTCTACTATAACTGGTTGATCAGGCCTATTATTTATAGAATCACTTTTCACTTCTAAACAATTTTCTTGTTTTTTATATTGTGCTCGTGTCATTACATTCATAATCCCATTTACTTTATCATTCATACTTTTTAACTCATCAACATTTATACACACACGCGATAGAGCATCTGAAGTTACATTCTCAGAACCCGGCACATAATAAACAGAAAATTGGTATTCTTCTAGAATTAATCTAAACTTGGTTAGTCGACTAGATGGATTAGTCATATTAAATAAATATATTAATGGTTTGTGGTCAGTTAATATTTTAAACTTTTTGCCAAATAAGTATGGACGAAAATGTTTTACCGCCCACACTATCGCTAAAAGTTCTTTTTCTATTGTACAATAATTTTTCTCAGCACTGTTTAGTGACCTTGATGCAAACGCTACGGGTTTGTCATTGGAATTTGACAAAATCGCTCCCAATGCAAATCCGCTAGCATCGGTACGTAAAATAAATTCATGTTTTGGTGAAAAATTGGGATACTGTAAAATAGGTGGGTTAACAAGAGAATTTTTTAATTTCTCAAATGATTCCTGACATTCTTTTGACCAATTAAAGGCAACACCTTTCTTAGCTAATCTATTTAACGGATATGCAATTTCAGCAAAATTTTTTATAAATTTACGGTAGTAATTAGCAAACGCTACAAAACGTTTTGTTTCGTCTCCGCTTTTAGGCGTCGGATATTGCATAACAGCCTTGGTTTTTTCAGGATCTGGTAATATACCTTCAGAAGATATTAGGTGACCTAAATATAAAATTTCTTTTTCAAAAATTCGCACTTTTGGGATTAAGTTTTAAATTTGTAGCTCTAAGTCTGTGCATTACTTTAATTAAATTTTGATTATGATTTTGAAGGGAATTTCCAAAAATGCAAAGGTCATCTAAATAGACAAAACAAGCGTCATTTAACCCGGACATCGCTATAGTCATGAGTCTTGAAAAAGTGCTAGGACTGATTTTTAAACCCATTGGTAACCGTTTCATTTGAAATTGACCTTGATTTGTTGTAAAGGATGTCAAAGGCCTACTACTTTCTTCAAGTTCTAATTGATAATAAGATTGGGCTAAATCCAAATGTGAATAATAAATAGAACCCGAAAGAGAGTCCAAAATGTCAGTAACATTTGGCAGGGGCCATTTTTCATCCTGAATTTGCCTATTCAATAATCTGTAATCTATAACAACTCTGTGTCTTTTCTCACCGTTTGAATAAGCTTTTTTGGAACTAACAATAGTGGCGAAGAATACTCCGAAATCGATGGTTCAATTATATCTTCTTTTAACATTTTCTTAATTTGTTTTTCCAACTCTTGCTTTTGAGAGTGAGGTAACCTATACGGCTTAACATATACGGGAGATGAATTTTCTTTTAACCGAATTTTTTGTTTATAAATATTGGTTACTGTTAAGGGGTCATTGTCTAAATGAAAAATATCTGCAAACTTAGCACATATTTTATCGATTGAAAGTTTTTCTTCCTTATTGAGTGACTTTGTGTTAATTAAACTTAAAATTTTTTCCACACGTTCAACAGATATGTTAGTTTTTTCAAATTTGCATAGATCATACTCTTGTAATTTTTGTACCGTGGGATGATAATTTTTAAGTTTAATTTCCTTTTCGGTAACATTTAAAAAATCGAACTGGTATTTTATTCTCTTTTGCATTAACTATCATACTCGCTACTAATACTCCCTCACACAATTCATCATTCATAACAAGCCATTCACCCTCTAACTTTGTGTCAATATATTTAATTATTTCACATCTCGGGGGGAACAAAAATGCAATTTTCGTTCTTTGATTCCAACGGAATACATATTTTTCCTATCGTTAACCCAATTATAACCATATTTAGTCTAATTAACTACTATAATATCGTTTAAGTCTATTTTTATGCACTTCTACATTTTTACCGTCAATGTTTAAAATAAGATTTACACCGTTTTCCTTAACAATCGTATACGGTCCTTTAAACAAAGTGTCCATTTTATTCACTTTACTATTATTTTGTAGCAACACTTTTTCACCTGGCTTAAAACTAATTTCTTTACAGTTTTTATCAAAATTTTCTTTTCGTTTGCATTTTGCTTCTAAAATATTAGCTCTTGCATCATTCCAAGCTTTCTGCAGTCTATACTTAATTTCTAATGGATAATTGTCAAAATTATACACGGGATCTATGCCGTTTTTAACATTACTTGGAATTATACAAGGCTTTCAAAGACAAGTTCAAATGGCGTATATTTCGTACTTGTATTTACGCTGTTATTATACGAAAAAGACCAAAAAGGAACCCAAGCACTCCAATTATTAAAGCTCTCTGAAACTTGCATTCTAAGATATGCTGATAAATGTTTATGAGAATTCTCTAAAGCTCCTAAAGTTTCGTGATGATAGGCGGTGGAATTTATTTGATTAATTTTCAATAACTTAGAAGTTTCTTTAAAGACGTTTGACAAAAATTCAGTTCCCTGGTCGGTGATAATGTCCCGTGGAATACCATAACGCAATATAAACTTTTCTACGAAAGCCTTAGCTACAGTTAATGTTTCTTTATCTGGTAGTGGATAACATTCCACAAATTTGGAAAGATCGCATTGAATTGTCAAAATGTATTTGTTATTTTGCACGTCTTCAGGTAACGGACCTACTAAATCTAGAAAAACTCTTTCGAAAGCCGAAGTAGCTGTTGTAGTGATTGTCATTGGTTGTTTAATCATATTTGCATGTTTATACCTTTGACAGTCATCACATCGTTTAACAAAAGCTGCTACGTCTTTCTCCAAGTTAGACCAAAAATAGTTTTTCTAATATTTTTACACATTCGAGTTATACCTGCATGTCCACCTGTAGGTAGCATGTGATAGTCATTTATAATTAATTGTTTTAATTCATCATTATCAACGCGTTGTTTATCTTTTATAACTAAAATTTTTAGTGCACTATTTTTGAAAATATTTTTCTGTTTTCTTAAGTCATTTAAAAAATTTTTCTGAACGTTCATTTCTTAAAATAACGATTTCCGGAATATTATTTTCATTGCAAAATTTTTCCAGATGTCCCAACGAGGTACCTAAGTCATACGTTGGTCGACTATCCTGGATTATATAAATAATTTGCAAATCGACGTCGTATACTAGATTATTATTATTTACTATATTTTTCTTTTTATTACTAGCAAGCTTATTTTTTAAATCAAAGTATTCTGTCCGCGAGATTGGGCGTAGTTCTATTAAATTAGCCGGACGTTTAAGTAACTCTACTATAACTGGTTGATCAGGCCTATTATTTATAGAATCACTTTTCACTTCTAAACAATTTTCTTGTTTTTATATTGTGCTCGTGTCATTACATTCATAATCCCATTTACTTTATCATTCATACTTTTTAACTCATCAACATTTATACACACACGCGATAGAGCATCTGAAGTTACATTCTCAGAACCCGGCACATAATAAACAGAAAATTGGTATTCTTCTAGAATTAATCTAAACTTGGTTAGTCGACTAGATGGATTAGTCATATTAAATAAATATATTAATGGTTTGTGGTCAGTTAATATTTTAAACTTTTTGCCAAATAAGTATGGACGAAAATGTTTTACCGCCCACACTATCGCTAAAAGTTCTTTTTCTATTGTACAATAATTTTTCTCAGCACTGTTTAGTGACCTTGATGCAAACGCTACGGGTTTGTCATTGGAATTTGACAAAATCGCTCCCAATGCAAATCCGCTAGCATCGGTACGTAAAATAAATTCATGTTTTGGTGAAAAATTGGGATACTGTAAAATAGGTGGGTTAACAAGAGAATTTTTAATTTCTCAAATGATTCCTGACATTCTTTTGACCAATTAAAGGCAACACCTTTCTTAGCTAATCTATTTAACGGATATGCAATTTCAGCAAAGTTTTTTATAAATTTACGGTAGTAATTAGCAAACGCTACAAAACGTTTTGTTTCGTCTCCGCTTTTAGGCGTCGGATATTGCATAACAGCCTTGGTTTTTCAGGATCTGGTAATATACCTTCAGAAGATATTAGGTGACCTAAATATAAAATTTCTTTTTTCAAAAATTCGCACTTTTTGGGATTAAGTTTTAAATTTGTAGCTCTAAGTCTGTGCATTACTTTAATTAAATTTTGATTATGATTTTGAAGGGAATTTCCAAAAATGCAAAGGTCATCTAAATAGACAAAACAAGCGTCATTTAACCCGGACATCGCTATAGTCATGAGTCTTGAAAAAGTGCTAGGACTGATTTTTAAACCCATTGGTAACCGTTTCATTTGAAATTGACCTTGATTTGTTGTAAAGGATGTCAAAGGCCTACTACTTTCTTCAAGTTCTAATTGATAATAAGATTGGGCTAAATCCAAATGTGAATAATAAATAGAACCCGAAAGAGAGTCCAAAATGTCAGTAACATTTGGCAGGGGCCATTTTCATCCTGAATTTGCCTATTCAATAATCTGTAATCTATAACAACTCTGTGTCTTTTCTCACCGTTTGAATAAGCTTTTTTGGAACTAACAATAGTGGCGAAGAATACTCCGAAATCGATGGTTCAATTATATCTTCTTTTAACATTTTCTTAATTTGTTTTTCCAACTCTTGCTTTTGAGAGTGAGGTAACCTATACGGCTTAACATATACGGGAGATGAATTTTCTTTTAACCGAATTTTTTGTTTATAAATATTGGTTACTGTTAAGGGGTCATTGTCTAAATGAAAAATATCTGCAAACTTAGCACATATTTTATCGATTGAAAGTTTTTCTTCCTTATTGAGTGACTTTGTGTTAATTAAACTTAAAATTTTTTCCACACGTTCAACAGATATGTTAGTTTTTCAAATTTGCATAGATCATACTCTTGTAATTTTTGTACCGTGGGATGATAATTTTTAAGTTTAATTTCCTTTTCGGTAACATTTAAAAATCGAACTGGTATTTTATTCTCTTTTGCATTAACTATCATACTCGCTACTAATACTCCCTCACACAATTCATCATTCATAACAAGCCATTCACCCTCTAACTTTGTGTCAATATATTTAATTATTTCACATCTCGGGGAACAAAAATGCAATTTTCGTTCTTTGATTCCAACGGAATACATATTTTCCTATCGTTAACCCATAAAGAAAAAGTAAAATTTTCATAATTAATTGTAGAATTAAATTTTTCAAAAAATCCGATCCTAAAACTCCTTGCATATTGCTATCAAAGCTCTCTATAACATTAAATTGGTGAGTAATATTTATGCCGTTTATCGTAAAAGAAATATTTGCTGATCCTAGCGAAACTGTAGACCCAGAGATTCCTATTATTTTTGTCTTTTTTGTTTCGTCAACGTTAGCTAAATTATTCAATGCATTTGAAAAAATACAACTTAAGCTTGCTCCTGTATCACACAAAAATAATAAGTCTCTTGACCCACATTTTACTCGAATATTATTTAATCCATTTATGCTATTTAAAAATCCTATGTTTTCATTTAAATTGTTAGGCACGAAAAAATAAGTCACCTCTAGGTTCATCGCTACTTGCATTTTCTGCACCTTCAGCAACATATACGCGGCCATTACTATTCCTCGAACTGGTAAAATTTCGGCCTTGTGGTCTCCTAGAAAAATTTCTGCCTCGACCTTGGCTCCGGTTCATAGCTCGCTGGTTGTTTTGATTTTGATAATTATTACTGCTTACATAGTAATTATTATTTCCGCGATTAACGTGCCTTAAGCCTTGTCTACCCCTAAAAGGATTATTAAATCTACCACCCCTATTAATGTTATTATTGCCACGACAATTTTGTGTACGACCACGCGTATAAAATAAATTCGTCGAAGGGACACTCGAAAAATTTGCAAGCTCTTCATCTTTCGCTCCCGCTATAGCGTCTTTTAAATTGTCATAATTTCTAGCTTTTATTATTGTTTTTAAATTATTGTCTCGTAAGCCATTCGCAAAAGCATTTATAGCGTGTTTTTCATTTGCCGACCTAAGAATTTGTAAAGAATTTTGATTATCAGCTTGAGAAATGGTTAAATCAATCATTAATTTTTCTATATTACGCGCATAATCATCGATACTTTTGTGACCTTGTTTAGAGTTAAATAATTGGGTTGCTAGGGCAGCTGATGATTTTTTCGTAAGAAGATGTTTTTTCATATCACAAATTAACTCTGCAATGGTGTTATAAGTTGGTTCCAAGCGCATTTTAGCATTTTGCGTTAATTTAACTTTAAGAACATATTTAATAAGAACAGCTTTATCCTCATTATTTAACATTTCGCTATACAGCTCAATTGCATCAATTAGCTGTTTGGTGGAATCTTCCGATCCATCCATGTTAGGTAATGTGGATGCTGCTGTTTTCATATCAAATGTATTTGCCATTTTTACCGTTGGACTTTCACCTATAACACTTATGCCTTGAACCACTTCCGTAGGGTTTTGTATATTTAGTTTTGCTACGTTAGCAATCTCTACTCTTCCTAACAATACTTCCTTACACTCATTAATATTTAAAGATATTTCCTTAAAATTTTCGCTAGCTAAATTAAGTACATCTTTATGGTGCTCAGCTTTGGTAAAATTGATTTTTAGCTCATTAAATTTATCATCAAGTTTCTTTAACTCATTTAAAAATTTGTTAAGGCGCTCAAGATTTCCTCTACGTTCTTGAGGCTCTTTTCTAATATTTCTTCTTAAGTTTAAAATAGTCCCTAATAATTCCTTAAATTCGCTAACCATTGAAACATTTAAAACAAAGAGGAAAAGAAAAAATATAGATATATATAATATATAACTAAATTAATAAACTGTTTTTCATCTTACTGCTTATAGACCATCCTACTAGAATCCATAACTAACTCCATCATGTTTATCCAATTAACACCCTAAACACTAAAATTCACTATTTCACTACTAAGACACTACTACTCACTAACTTCTATACTAAGTTCACTAAACTAGCTCTTGGCTTCGCGTAATTTCGCGTCTAATTTTAAGTTCTAGGGTCTTCTTTGCACGACGACAGCAGTACCAAAAAATAAAAACAAGTAAAACTGTACCGCCGACCAACTCCAAAGCTTCCATTGTCGACACATTGCCATTGCCATTACTTCCATCAGCGGTAACGCCGCCGCTATTTCCACTCTGTGCTATAATAACTTCTTCCTTGGATTGTGTTTTACCCATTTTATTATTTGAACTTTCTTTTAGGGAACACTTAAGTCTTCTTAGATGGAACCAATTACTCTGTCATGGCATTGTAACTTGCTAACTTAAGCACGAACGGCTGGCAGGATCGCCATATGATATTCTTAACTGGGTCTGTTTTTAGAATTAGGTTCGGGTTGGACGTACTCAAATTAAACACATCTTTTCTACCAAAAATCCAAAACTATATTCACCTTAATTAATGTTGAACAACCTTTTTGTGTCTATGGCTAAACTGCTTACATATCATATTAGGTAAAGCTAACAACCTTACGTGTAACACTTATTTTAACAATAAGCTTATGGTAGCATTTTTATTATTTATCATTAAGGTTCATTTAATTAAAATGAGTCCATTTAATTTTTTAAAATTTAGTCAGTTTGGCATTTCTGGTTAAACCGAAAAGTGGATAAAATGCAGTTACTAGTTAGAAAAATGTGGTTTTATGCCCTGTATATTACCTTTAATTTTTTTATTTCTTTAACAAAGCAGACGATAAAAAAATAATTTGCATCTTATGGGTTTAATTTAAAAAAACGCCAGCTTTGAGACCTACTGGCACACACTTTTCTTGTTTCAAATGTTTTATTAGGTTCTAAAATAGATAGCCCTTTTTTAAAAATTTAATTTTTTATTTTTATTATTATATTATTCAACTTTTAGTTCTTTATTTTTTTTTTAATTTAGTCTCATTTAGGTCAAAAGAATAAAATACCTCAAAAAAGCAAAATTATGAATTAGCTACATACTATAAATGAACATTTACCTACGCATTAAGGATTTAGGGAAAAAGAAACAACAAAAGTGGCGTGAACAGCAAAAATACAATTTTAAGGCCAATTTGGGAAATCAAAAAATGCCGAGTTGCTATTAAAGTTGTGGGATTTTACGAAAACCATCCGCAAAAGTTTACGGGAAATAAAACAGAAAACTTGACGCTGATGTAAAAGAAAGTGAAACTTTTAATGATAATTGAGTGCTACGCAAGATTTATAAGTTTTTTGATTATTGCGAAGTTTTTAAACTTTTTTTTGGAAAAGTTGTAATAAAACAATTTTATTTTAAAACCTTAATTTAAAACTTAAACAAAAAAAAATAATGTTTTTTTTTGTTTAAAAAACACCAATGTATTTATTAAAAAACCTGTAAAATTGGAAACAGTGAGATAATTATATATTAAAAAAATTATTGTTTTTAACGATGTACCTTATAGGATCACTAAAACTTAAAGTAGTGTAGGTGGCGTCCTCCAAATAACACATAAAAATTAACATCATATACAAATAACTTATGCCAAAAAACCGACACCAAGTTTAATTACAATATTCAAAACGTATTAAATGTTGTCAAAATAATTTAAAAATATTTTTTTCAATTAATATTAATTTTTGTACTGAGGTAAGTTTAGGTAAATCGCAACATTAAACTTCACAATTTTCCTGTTATATTTCGGTCCATTACTTAAGGACCACCCTGTAGAATATATTAATAATAAAAAAAGAAATGAAAATTTATATTGTACACCTTAGATCACTTAGCATTTTCACTCTTCAATTCCTACTTACTTCATAATGCTTCCTAACATCATCAGAGTTTAATTGAAGGAAATGTTGGCATGCTCCTGGGTTACAAAAACATCCCGTCCTTAACTGGATTTCGTGCAAATTGGCAAAGTGAAGTACCTTCATTAAAAAAAAATAAAGAAGCTAAATTAAAATTAAAAAGAAGACATAAAAATTATATAAGCAAGGTTTAAAAATCTGAGAAATATTCTCTAACTTTTTTAAAATGCTGCTTACTAACACATAAATTCGCAAAATGTATCTATAAAAACCTATTTATTGAGTGTTAGGTATCAGTTAAGTTAACAGAATAGTTAACTGTAGGAGTAGATATAAAGTTCTTATTTACATTTATATAAAAAACAAAGAATTTCTTTTTATGTTAAATTCTTTCCTAAGATTTAAAATTACAATGATCCTGTTTGCATTTTTGTACATTTTCTATCAATAAACCCAGTATTAAGCAGTTTAGAATATTTATTTTCTACCTACAAAATTAGGTCATTTAAAATATTCAAATATTGAAAATCATATTATTTCCATTTACAGGGTGTAGTTTAATTGATGGCTAAAAATACAGTTATGTTCTAAACGTCTTAACTTTTAAGATACAGGGTGTTAAAATTTTCAAAAATCCAAAAAATTTGAAAGCACCTATTTTAGTAAAAACTGTTATACTGATTATAAACCTTATTTAAATAGGTATTTATTATTTTGTTACATAATTGCTAATTAAAAATTATAAAACCTAATTTTTTAAAGAAAAAGATTCCGCAATGCTTCTTTTATGGTCTGAGAATATGCATTTAATTGATTTTTTTGTTAAATAAACAAGATAAAAAAAAATAAGGAGACATAAAAGCAGAATTTTTATTTGCCTAATCTGAAGAAAGCACACAAATTTTGCACACATTTACACAGTCATTGGGGTACCGTTTTTTGGTTGATAATATTAATTTAATTGTCTTTTGAGACGCCACCGGACATGTTAAATGGAATTAAGTTAGTGATAAATCACCCCCTTAATGTCATTTAAACTATTGCCAAATTAAAACAAAATTGGGTAAAGAATAGTTAGGATATTTAAAAAAATAGATTTTTTTAAAAAATTTCTCTCTGTATCTCAAAATTTAAGCGGTTTAGGACAAAATAAACTAAGAAATTATACCCTGTATTTTTAGCCATTAATTAAATTAAACCCTTTATATACTTTTATAAGAATTTAAAAAATAATTAAATAAGTTAAATAACTTTATAAAATTATTGATGTAGGGAAAACAGTCAAATCTAACCTACTTTAAAATATCATGGTAGGAGATCCGAATAGGAGGCGATCTTCACCTATCTGTTTACCGGATAAAAACTGTTTTATATTAAAGATAGTATTTAAACAAATGTGTCGCCATGGGGTTGCCTAAAAAAATACGTCAAGGTCATAATTAATTAAAAAAAAGCCTCAACATTTTTGACACAGCTTCTATAATGACAACCCATATATTTAATATTTATTTAAATACTTACGTATGCTAGTTATTAAAATACATATTTTTAAATAATATAGAATGTATCAGAAAAAAAATAAAAGTTTAAAATTTAAAAATGCATCACAGCTTTATTTATAAAATCGAAAAAACAAAATGTACCTATATATAAGTACTGTCAATGAAAAATTACGTTATACAGGGTAACTCAAAAATTGTAAAACCTGCTTTTTCTTAATTGGTCATAGCCTTGACATAATGTTTTTAGGCGACTCTATGGCAATACCTTGGTTTAAATACTATCTTTAATATAAAACAGTTTATATCCGATAAACAGATGGATGAAGGTAGCTTTCTACTCGGATTTAGACTATCATATTTTATATGACAGCAATTGTTATAGGCATCCAAGAATACAAAGAAATAGAGGCAAAGAGTAAGTATGTTAAACTATTATTAATCTTTGATAGAGGCAAAGAGTAAGTATGTTAAACTATTATTAATCTTTGATAGAGGTTCATACTTGTTCATAATGTTAATTTGATCTTATAAATACGTAGTTGGGTTTTGTACAGAACTGGGCACTTATTTAGATCTCTATTTTTTTGCGGTGAACCCCACAGCTAAGCATAATTTTAGTACTGAACTTAGCTTACCTTTTTAACAGTTATGTTTTTGGTGGAATAATAATAACAATAACTTATTAAGATATATATAGCATGTAGTGCACATAGAAGTTCAGTCAAACAAAAACGTAAATTGGCAAAGCGTGGAAAGGCGACTGATCAACGCATGTAGAGCACTATGATGCATGTGCATCTAGAATTACTAGTCGTGCTCGTTTTGCTGCTGCTTTACTGGCCTATATACCTTTTAATTTAGCTGAACGGGTATATTCGCTTAAAAATTCCTGTTAAAATTTGAGATCAAAGACCGGGAAAACACGGCGTACTATTAAAATTTTAATTAAAGTAACTACTTCTATTACAGCTTAAAACCAAGCATTACCTAACTTTTATAAACCATAAAATTTTCTAACAAATTGCAAATAAAGCAGTTTCCCATTTTTGCACACTAAATGGACGACACATCGAACTAAAAATTGAAAAACAATTTTTAAAATACTTTTAAAAACATAATAAACGAAGAATTATTGTAAAAAAGCGTCGGAGGCTCGATATACGAAAATTATGGCGCAAAAACGCTTTTTAATGCGTATACAAGTTTTTTTGTTCAATATTGCTTTAGGATTATTTTAAAAATTATTTTTCACTTCATGGATTCATGTGCTTTAAAAGCGTGTTTTTTAGTTTTTTGAATTAAGTACATTTATTTTTTTACTTTTTATTTTGATATGCGATGAAAGCGTGTTTTTTTTTAGTTTTTTAAAACTATAATATAAAACACTGATTCAGTTCGATTTATAGCAAAAATAAAATATTTCTCTAATTTGTTGTCATTAGTATTGTAAATCTCCAACCGAGCTGCATACATAAACCGAGTACAGCAAGCACAGACACACTGATGCAGGTAGTAGGGTCAAGTGGGGTAAAAATACGACAATTTTTAAAACTAGAAAAAAATGTATTACAATTTAATAAAACTTTGTCCTTTAGGTATAAGAATATGCAAAAGGTGTTTTACTATTAAGTAAGGGGTTTTAATTTATGGAAATAATTTATAAAAATTGCTTCTAAAAGTTATTTTTAAAAATCACTCTCTTACTTTTACTTAGAAAAGTTTAATAAAAATGAGACACTTAAGCTAAAAAATAAGACAGCTGGATTTTATAGCTTAATTAAGATCATAATGGGTCATTGTTTAATTTAACACTGATTCTGAAAAAATGAAACACCCTTACTAAAAAGACACTAGTTTCATCCAGATTGTAAACATAAGCAGGCTTGTCTTTTTAATTCATATCCTCGTAACATTGTGCTAGTTTATTGTAAAAGAAATAAATTATAAATGGATCACCTGTGGCAGATCTTCGACACTTTTTGAGTTATTCCAGTTTTTTCCGACCTAAATTGTTCTACAGCAAAATAATTTAAACCAGTCGTCAGCAGGTTTTCCATCTTTAAAAGTTGTTTGAAGGTTATTTGAAATAACATAAGTTTAAACTAATTGTCTGACCTTAGTTTTTGTTAGTGAAAATCTCCATTTTTCCATGATACCTAGCTTTGACGCTAAATTAATTTCCATTTACTTTTTTTGTAAACATACCGATGTAACTTGATAAACAAATTAAATAACCAAATTTGCGGCTTTTCTCAGCTCATCTAATGTGTATTTTTTAGCTTTTCAAATATAGTTTCATGGCATATTCAAGTCTCCTCTAAACTGTTTAAATTATGGTGTATTATTTTTACCCTATAAATGTCTCATTTTTAACCCTTAATGTGTCCTAAATTTACCTCACGACTTTCTTACCCCTACTCTTATACTCTGCTTGAAAAATACTACTTTCAAGAGTGTTAGAGGCCCACGTGCTAGCTTTCGGCCACAACGCGATTTGAGCAGAGTGCCTATTTCATCCCGTTAAAAACCTGCCGCAAAAGTTAAGAAGGCGAATTTAAAAGTTTTTTCGTTAAAAATTGCATTTCCAAATATAACTCATTATAACAATACTATTTTATTAGCGTGTTAGGAACACTTACAATAATTTAAATAAACAAACCTCTGCAAATCCTATAAATTCTCCGCTACATCTTTTCAAGTTAAAGTTGACAATTCCTCCCTGCAAATCACGATTTTCAAACGCTGTATCATGATACAATATTGCAACCGGTGTGCCATTTGAATGATGCAGCCGTGACAATTTATCAAAAGTGTATTTTGCTACATTAAATGTATGCTGTGAAATTATTTCCGGTGTAAGCTGAAAACGTTTGAAAGTGTCAAAGCCATATTTTAGCGCTAATATCGATAAAAAGGGTATCGTGCCATCCTCAAACCTGCAAAATCAAAAAAAGTACCTATTTCAACTAAAATAGTAACTTCTTAATAGCAATAAGAAACTAAAATAAACAATGAATAACTTTGAAAGGAATGAATTTATCGAAAAATGTTAAGAGACCTTTTTTGTAGAGCATAAAATTAATCCCAATTATTTGTTTTATAAAGATATTGATATTTATTATAGTTAAAAAATTCAGAATCCAAGTGACAAAATTTAATAAATTAAATATTGTTTTAGGCGCGATTACTAGAAAAGGGCTTGTTCTACCGAAATTTACTAAGAGAGCTTTTTGTGAAGAATTTAATTTTCAATGAGAATATAAATTAGTCGAAGGTTCAAAAATGACTGATTTCAAGATTTTGTATAAAAATGCAACAATTGTTGAAAAATCAATAATTTCACCTCTTAACGTAAATACTAAGGGCTAAAAATTTAAGCATTTTCTTTAACAATATTTTTACAGTACCGTTAAAAAAAAGGCTAGATTCTGTTCGAAATCTTTATGAAAACTTGTGAAACATGGTGAAAAATTTTATTAGGATAGGTTTGAATGTTAAAAAAACGAATCTAACTTACCGTTCGTATATATTAGGCCTGGGAATCATGACGTTCTCAGAACTTAACGCCATAAGTACTGTTCCACCGCCGAAGTACTGCTTTTTAAGTAATTTCTCACTGGAGGTTTTAACTAGGAGAGCTCCGAGACCATCAGGATAACCAAAGATTTTATAAAAGGAAATAGCAACAAAGTCCGGTTTATACTTATTTAGGTCTAGATTGTTGGTCGAGACAAAACTGGCTGCATCTAATAACGTCCACCATTTTTGTGACTTGTTAGTAAGTTTTTCCAAGCCTCCTTGTTTAACGGTTTTAATCCACGATAATGGATATTTCGCCCCTAAAATTAAACAAGGTAATAAATAACAATAATAGTTTAATACAGCAAAAAAGTTAAAATTACTGTTATTTACGCGATTAAATAATCTAAATAAATAATCCCTATTAAATGTGAGTAGAATACTGAATACTGGACCAAAAGGGTATACCTGCTCAATTTTCCCAATTTAAATACGTGTCTCTACGTTTATATCGAATAGTTGAAGGTAGCTAGAGTTAAAGCGGCTTTTAAAAGTGGCTTGAAAAAAGCGATATAAACGCGCTTGAAAGTGATTTGAATCGTTCAAGTCAAGCCTGAAAATAAGTAGAGTTGACTTCACTGAAGCCGATTAGAAACACGATATAAACGATTCAAACGGACTTAATAATTGCCTAACTTCAGATGAATGCTTCCTCGAACGTCATCAGTGTAATTACATATATGATTTTGACATTTTTATACAAAATATAAGTGGAAAAACAGGTGAAAAAATAAAAAACTTTAAAACACACTCACACCAACAACAGCACACACAACGGGACAAATTGAAAAGTGAGGTTTGTTTGTTTTTCATTTGATGTCTACTGTGAAGTTGAATGCAAAACCTGCATGAGCTTGACTTTAATTTTCAAACGACTTTCAAGCCACCGAAATAAACACGTAGACTTGGAAAACGCTTCAAAGCCGCTTTATTTTCAAGCTAGCTTGAACTATTCGATATAAACGTAGTATGTAACTTTCTTGTGAGGCGGCCTTAAAAATACCTTTACAAGAGTTTAGTCGTCGAGAGTTATCAAATCTAATTTTAAATCCAGGCATCCTTTTTATACATAGATCTTGATACAGTAGGTAAAGTTTAATTTTATTTTTAAATAGGATTATCCTGCAAAATACGCAGCAATTTTGCACATTTGCCTAAGTAATGATCACACCGAGAATAGTATTTTGTGTAACAAGTGCTAAGTTTAAAGGGCATAATTTTTAATTCTAAAAATAACCATTTACCAAAATTGTTTTCAAAATATTTTAAAGTTTTTTTATGCTAGATGCAAAAGTATTAGGCATAAAATCTCTAAAACTATAATATTATCTTTACTTTTTGAAATATATATTTACTCATAGCCGGTTAAAAACTTTATTTTTTTAAATTATAAAAATATAGCACAAGCACTTTATAACTTTATTCCTGTCGTTTCTAATATGTATTTGATAGAATAACCTCACTTTTTTAATGACAAATTGTATATTTTTCATTACACAGGTCCTTTTAGTGAAAGGCTTCATATATTAGATATTATTTAAGTGGATATACATTAGAGTGATTCATTTCCGAAAAGTTTTTCTGTTTTTCGTTGCTCAAGCAAAACCTTAATCTTTATGTAGAAAAAATACCACCAGGTTTAAGCTCTTAATATTAATTTTAAGTACTTACCATTTAAATTTATTATAAGTTTTCCCATATAAAATACACGTAAAAACTAAAAATTTCTAATGCGGCCATATTTCAAGCTCGTTAAATCTGCTTTAGTGTTTTTTGTATAACTGGAACTGGCAGAAGTCGTCAAAATTCAATTTTTAGGCGGAAATAAAAGGACTGACTCTTAAAAATTGTTCTATTCTATTTGAATTTAACTTTTTTATTGATTACTTACATATTTCAATACAATAATAATTTTTCTAAAGTAAAAATAATTTCTTAGTTACACAAAAACACTAAAGCGATTTCAAAGAGCGTCAAATATGCCGTAAAGTTCATTAAAAGGATTAACAATATAGTAAAAAGTGAGGTAAGCATTCAAAATTAAAAACAAAAACAAATATAAAGAGTTCAAATTTGGTGCGATTTTTTCTTTTCTTAATGTTAATTAAAATTTTTGCTTGAGCACCCAGAAAAGTATTTTTGATCAGAATCACTCACCCTCAGTCTACCTGCCCAAGAAAAAGGGCCAGGTATTTTTGACCGAGGATGTACTGGCCGAAGAATGTTTATGATCGAATTTACCCAATTATAATTAAATTAAATACATAATAGCCAAAGTAACTTATGTTTTTTTAAGATAACCAAATGCCGGTAAGCACTTCGAAAAATATTAGCTTGGATAACAATAATAAATGAGATAATATGCAAATATCTTAAAAACGGATTGAAAGAAATACAATGTCTATTTTTTTTTAAAAGGTAGATTTGGTCATTTTTAAACTAAAAAAAGTAAACCGCCTATCTGCAATCTGTATAAAAAATTGCTAAAAAGACGTTTTCACATAATTAAGAATACTCTATAAACAAGACAGTTATAAAGGACTTAAGAAAAAGCAAGACAGTATAAAGATTTATTACACATGCAAAGTATAAGTTTTAAGCATAGAAATCTTCTATTTACTGAAAATTTGGTCATTTTTAAGTTAAGTTTGTTTTGGGCTATTAGAGGTCCACATTAAAAATGTACTGAAAAACAGCCTATTGTTAATAATAATTACATTACACTTGTGTTAGTTAATATAACTAACACATTGCTGTAGTTCTTTCTTCAGTACGTTGATAATGGAAATTATAGGTCCGAAAACAAACTTAACTTAAAAATAACCCCAATGTACTTATCTTGATTTTGCAGCAACTTGACGATATATAATTTTAAAATACTTTCTACTAAAAAGTTAGTCAGGGCCTAAATATTCATAAAAAATATGAACCTTATTATTATTTTATTGTAATTTAGCAAAAGTTACTTATTAAATAGGTATACTACTAAACTCCAAATCACGAAAGGTGACGATTACGTCACCATTTTATTGTCTAGCAAAGGCAAACGATATCAATTTGGAAAATAAATAACATGTATTAGACAAAGACAATTCCAATCTTCTTGTTGAAACAAACAGTATGGCTTATTTTTATGCATCCAATAAGGAAAGATGATTTTTTCATGTTTATTTTAGATGCATGATTGATTACACTTGACAGCGGAAAAGTGGAAATAGTGCTGAGACATCCACGAAAAATTGATATTGACCATTGATGTTCACATCTAAAACAAACATGGTCTTCAAAAGCCATTTTACCAAAAATAAAAAAACCTATGGTCAAAATGTTGGTTTTAATTTTATTTCTAGCTGAGATAGTTGAGTTATTCCGCTATATTGATAATAAAAGTCCGATATCTTTAATGAACATTGCCCAGCACTAGTGGTCGTGAAACTGTGATCTTATTAGCGACGTGCGTTCATTGATCAGTTCACTATAATTCATAATTTGGCATAGTAGTCACCTTTCGTGATTTTGAGTTTACATGACTTACTGATTACGAACTATATCCACTGTATCACGAGTCAATTGACTGGATGTACTATGTGCATGGGGGTTGGCGTAAATACTGCTGGAAAGATCCCTAAAAATATGTTCCAATTGTTTTTCTGAATACAAGGTAGCTCCTGCATGATCCAGATAACATTGCCCTGTAAAAAATAAGTGCTTAAACTTTTAACATACCATCGGGTTATACGGGTTTTTATGCATTATAGTTTAGGATTCTTTGCGAAATCAGTGTGTACATACAGAGTAGCCGGCAGGGCACCCGAAAATTAGTTAAAAACGGAAATAAATTAAATAAGAAGCTTTAAATCAAAACGCAGTTATTAATAAAACGACATTTTTAGAATACTTTATAATTCTAAAGGCGCGTTTTCTAGAAAAAAAATTAAAAGTTTTTTTTTTTTATAGAAATATGCCGGTATGAAAACCAAACGTCGTCCATGGGCGATAAATGCATGAAATCCCTTTCACCAATTTGCAATGTACTCTTCTACAATTCACCGCTGCAACGAGCACACGTATTTGAGCAGAACAAGATCAGGGGCTGCTGCTGGCCCACCGCTTCCACCTTTCGTCGGACGGCGACACCAACAAAGCACAACCTACCTTGAATATTTCCTATGATTTTAATTCCCTATAGTTGGCGAGTTTGTTTCCACAGCTCTAAAAAGTTTGTACAAAATGCTACCCTAGACTCATTGGGCCAAAATACAACGATCTAACGCCATTTCTCTTAGTCTAAGAGTTTTTGTTGTTGTTGTGTTTGCGAGATACACGGTGTTTTAGTTATTTTTTAATATTTTATATGTTATTAGATATTTTTTCCCAAAGTTCAGAATTAAAAGGTTTTTTTAAAGTGAAGAATCAAAATATGCTAAGGTTTTTGTCGAAAAATGTAGAGGAAGCCACCTGTAGTCCTTGGCTTAGGTTGAAAGTGTCATGACACAATTCTAGGTCGTGTCAACTTCTACATTTTTTTTCTTTGGACAATCCACGAAGGCTGAAAGCCTAAATACTAACGTACCGTGGGTGTCTTAAGCAGGGTAAGAGGAAGTTTGTTAACACGGGACTTAAAAACTTGAAGATTTGGGGGAAGGAAAGACCTCCGCTGGCAGCAGGTTCCACAGTCTAGAAACTCTGGGGATAAAAGAACGAACGAAATGGGAAGTTCGGGGCCTGTCCAATTGAACTGTATGGGGATGCATACGCGCGGCACCACGAGTTTCTCTGTTGGGAACTGCAAGTGGAGGGACTATACTGGACAATTCGTCTGAGCAGAAGCCGTAAAAGTATCTATAGAAGAGCGATAGATCTCCCACAGCTCGACGATGAGCAAGAGAAGGAAGTCTTTGAGTAAGTAAAGGATCATTAATAAGACGAACAGCCCTTCTTTGAATGGCATCAAGAATGCTGAGGGTTGTAGGGGATGCCATTCCCCAGACATGAGAACAATATTCCAGAGAGGGTCGAATTTGCGACACATACAAAGTGTATAAATTGGAAGGAGAAAAATACTTTTTGGCTCGGAAAAGAAATCCAACCTTTTTTGAAGCCGCGGTGGCTATAGATACAATGTGTTTATGCCAGTTAAGGTTATTCTCAAATGTTATGCCCACAAGGTTAAATGTGTCCCCGCTCTGCAAAACCTGGCCACTCATAAGCAAAGGATGAGTGTTTGATGATTTTTTCGCGACAAGGAACACGATTGTGTTTTGGATGCATTAAATTGAACGAGATTTTTGGCGCCCCAATCCAATATCAAATTGAGATCCTGTGAAAGAGATATCTGCATCACTCTGCGTTTGCTTTCCAAGTCGGGTTGAGAGATTTGTTTGGGAACCTGAAAAGTGGAGTGAAGGGTACTATCGTACTACAACAACCAAAGTCTGTAATAGCTGTAAAATTATAAAAACACACTGCGCAATTTTGGTAAAACAAATTAAAACAAAACATATTACTTTTTCTTGTCAAGTGGCAATATTGAAATGTTAGTTACTTGATAGGGAGATTACAAAAATTACGTATTGCCACTACATTTTAGTACATTTAGAGGTCCATTTTATTTTAGTACTTTCGTGGTGAAGTTCCAACGTTAAACGTAAGTTATTTTTAGCTATAGTCAGACGTGAATTTTTTTTTTTACACAAGGTAGTTAAAAAGATTTGTTAATTTATATAACTTACATGTAATATTTAACTGAATATAAAATAATTATAGAAATTATGAAAAGGTACCATGTAATACCGTTTCTCATTTTTTTGTGTAATCTTACATACCAAACGTTTCTAAAAAGTGCGAGAAAAATTTAACCACAAATTCCTAAGGTTAAAGAATAACGATCTAAACAATTTTAGGTCTTCAATATTTTTAATCTAAAAATGGTATTGGCGATTTCAAAGATCAATGAGACCTCTGGTGGTCAACGGCGCAACCTAAGAAAGCAGGTGATTGGACATGTTTAACCATTGAAATGGATATAACAATGACCTTTTAGTGAATAGTCTAAGGGATATAAATATATTATTACTTATTTACTTTGTTATGTTTAACACGCGTTTTTGAGCCTTGTGCGTGAATAGCTGTGTGTTTTGCTATCATTTTTACCAAAAAGTCTGTCTTTTCACCTATATTAAAACGTTTATTATTGTATCAGAAGAGCCACTAACATCTAAAATAAAAAGACGTTTGTATAATCAAAATAATATGGTTGAAATTCAAAATTTCTTCTCCTTCCACTGTGCACCTATTATCGGAAGTGCAATTAAGGTATGAAAATAATGAGCTTAGTGTTAAAAACAGTTCTTCACTCATTGCGAAAAACGTTTTACATGGCGCTTTCTTCACTAATCATTACTAACAAAAAGTCTGTTAAACCATCAAGGGCTCTTACTAACCAGAACTCACAAATCGAGCTTTAACACACGTAATACGTATAAATCTATACAAATTCACGGCTGTATTAAAACTGTACAGTATTTTAACCGTTTTAAGTTTCAATACCCGAAATCCGTAATAGGATCAAAGCTAGCTACCTGCCTATTACCTGCTTTTTTCGACTTTCTTTAGGTTTAGCAGCACCCCCATCGGTAGTTAAAATCGCCAATAAAGGGTTTTCCACTTTTAACGCTCGATTTTTGACAACGGCGCATGACCAAGGCAAGAATGATACAGCCGTTAAATTTCGGCGAAGTACTCAGTCAGTAGTAACGTTTTACTATGGAACGCTGCACAATTGAACAACGCGTAGAAATCGTTAAAACTTACTATCAAAATCAGTGTTAGGTTCGCCAAACGTTCCGTGCACTGCATTACATTTATGGTATCCCACTTAGTTCCTGTGATTTAATTTCGTTGGATTTTTTTTGTGGGGCTACAACAAATCTTGAGTATATGCGGACAAACCATAAACGATTGCCGCCCTAAAGGCCAACATAACCCATTGGTGAGATTGGGCAAATTTGTGCCAGAATGTCATTGAAAATTGGATCTCTAGGATTCGAATGACGCGAAACCGCGGCGGTCATTTGGCTGATATTATTTTTAAAACTTAATGTCATCAAATATGCTTTAAAATAAAAATACAGCTACTGCAATATAATTTTTATAAGTTGGTTTATTTTGTATTCAAAGATCGAGCGCTGAAAATGGAAAACCCTTTACATAATAAGAGTTGCTTTAAGCAGCTCTTTAAGGAATATCGGGAAAAATAGCTTCCTGTATGGCCAGGTCTAAACTGGGTATACAGGGTGTTTTATATTAATGCTGATTTTTAACAGTGTATATTATATTAGAAAAAAACTGCGTATAAATTGATTGAGGTAAATTAAAAAATAGGCATTTATACCCTGCCTGTATGTCATAAGTTAAGACAATTACGGGGTAGGTTTATACAAACTTTTCTTTTTTACTGTACTTACCTTAAATAGTGTCAGCGATCCATTTACACTTAGATTATTCACCCTCGTAAGCCCCTGTAGTGTTGCTTTATCTTTTTAAAATCACGAAAGAAATTACATTCTAAAAGATCGGTGTACAGAATGTATTTTTTAAATCCAGATCTTAAAATCGGCTGCTTAAAAGAACTTTTACCACGTAGGTATACATTTTTAAGATTCTTAACAAAAACCGTTATTTTGTTTTAAATGTGTGCAAGATATCGTAAAGTTTACAATGAAATTATGAGCACATTCTAATATTTAAAACCGCCTCTTGCTGAATATTGTACCAATACAGCAATTACTAACTAAATTAGTAATTAAAAAACTAAAACCAGATTGCATTTATACATTCTGTACCTCAAAAATCATTTACTTTTGGGATGAGGTTAAGTTGAATAGTAATATTTTAGCCTGAAGAATGTGTGGTTGTGGTAGCATTTTTTTCACATTGTTTGGAGACACCCTGTATAAGTTATGTACCTTTTATTCATCTATCTCTTTGTTTTATGGCTCTGATACTAAGTCAATTCGCCAGTTCTCTCGTTCCGGTCATATAAGCTATTGCTAATAAGCTTTCCCGGCTTTGTCCGTGGAAAATCTGGATAATCGAGCTCGAAACTCCCAGACTATCCTAGAATATGTATAAGAAACACTTCAAACAATTAACAACAGCGATGAACTTCTGATCATGCATAAATTGTGGCTGTCAAGTCAAGGGCTGCTACTGGTATCTCGCATAACCGTCACTTTCACCACTGACGTTTCTCCGCAAGGCATGCGCACCTCCTCGACCATACGAAGACACCAAGTGCTCAACACCAAAACGTAAAAACTTCAGGCTTTAGGAATCTTCAATCACAGCGCTTAGCCCCAGAAGAAAAAAGACCCAATTTGGCGTGAACCTTTTCTCGATCCCCAAGGGTACAGCAACGCCCGTACGACTCCTTCAGCCGCCTACCCGGGAAGTCTATGTAGATTTCTACGTAAACGTGAACCGCACTACTCGAAGACCGCGGAAAGAGTGTTATGTACCTTTTAAATAACGTTTTAAATTGAACTTAAGAGCTTAGGTGGTCGGTGAGCTAAGGTGCATTCAAAATCCACGCTCAGCACGCTTGGTAAACACCTGCTTTCATGCGTTATCGAGATATTCCTTAAATTTTGGCGATCAATCAAAATCTCAACGGTTTTAACCGCGGTAATAATTGGTAACAACTTTGACTTATCATACAGAAATTAAACGTCAACACAACTTATTGGTAAATACCGTTTTATAATTGGTTAATCGTCTAAATTCGATGATTAACAAAATTGAAAATAAGAAACAAATTAATTAGACGACGTCACAATTAGTATAACTAACGACAGGTGTTGATTTTAAATGAACACTTGTTGTTAGTGTTAAATTTTTTTTTTTTTTTTTTTATCTTTTTGACATCCCACGAAGGTCTATGCCTAAATACCAGAGTACCGTGGGTGTCGGGTTATTAGATGTTTAACCCATCGTTCCCCCTGTTCCGTCAACGTTGTCCAAGCACTGAAACATGCAGTTGCATTTCACAGCACCTTTCAGACAACGCGGTAGTGCCACCACGGTTGTTATTTTTAAATAACTACTACCTAAATATGTCTCCCCCGCTGGGAATCGAACCGGCGACCTCTGGCTTCGAAGATCAAAGCTCTGTCCACTAGGCCACGGGGGAGACAAAATGTACTGACATGTTTATATTTTTGTTAAAATAATATTTTGTACATAAAATCGTCAATATTCTTATAGCCCGTTTATTAAAAAAAAATTACCTTTTAGTCTTGAAAATTCGGAAATAATATTTTCCAGCTGCTCACTTGAATACACATTCACTTTTTCATTATTCATGCTTTCAAGTAATTACCTTTCAGTAAGGTACTATACAAAATTTACATATTACTTGTAGCTAATCCAAGGATATTTCATTCAACTCTCATTTAACACTATACATATGTAAACGTTTTAGGGAAATCTTATGTTAAAGTTCTGAATTGATAAATATCTAAAATTTAAGATTAAAAATAAATGCTAGGCTAGTAAGTAATACCAAAGAGAATGGTAGTATCAAAATATGCTTCAATGTTAATGGTATATAGCTACTATTCTTCTATCAAAAGGTTTTTAACTCATCAAATTTTACGAGGCAAAATATATTAATCAATACAAGCAATATCCGTCTTTTCTGATCCAAGCATGCGCAACAAGCTCATTTTATTAAGTGGTTTATTCAATAAGTTAATCCGTCAAATCATTATAGACCATATCGTCAATTTAAGCGCATCAATACTTTCTGTTTTATTATCAAGCCAGGCATAAACATTTAGGTCAACCTGATAGGTATACCTGTACAGTTTTAACTGCGCGGGTAGACTTGAGTGTGTGTGGGATAAACTGTACAGTTTTTTAAACCTTTTCAGGCGACCTAAGTAAAATCGAAAATCAGCTCCGCTCGACCGAAAAAACTATGCAGTTATTTCACTCCGGTCGACCGGAGTGCATACGTGGGGTTTACTAATTACGGTAAAAAATTAAATATATTTTTGCAGAATCATAAAATTAAAAATTGGCATTATATAGGGTAACCAAAAAAATTTAAAAGTTATTTTTTAACATTACTCATAGACTTAACTATACTTTTTACGAAAAAATTACTCTTCAAATAAACTGAGAAAAAATTAAAATTTCGTTTTTCTTTCTAATAATTTCGGAACGACTACAATTTTTTAAAACGGACTTTTGTTAAGCCTAAAAATGCGCAACTTTGCCCCAATTAAACCAACCCTGTATCTCTTACCATTCCCGAGGTCCTAATGGTGGTCCTTAAATTTTTAACTGCTTGTATTGATTAATAAAGTTGTTTCGTAGATCATTTACTTACAAAATATATGTAAATTGTTGGTTAACCTTTTAAAAGGTCAAAAAATTGCAGCAGAAATCTTACATCCGAGCACTTTTACATCTGAACTGATATGTGGTACTAATTATTTTATTTGTAGTTTTTCACTTTTACAATGGCACATACAAAAGGTACGCGAAAACATATTTAAAATAAGAAAGCAAATAAACATACATATTTATTTGGGTTACATATTTTACAGAATAGTTACTTAAAATAAATACACATATTTACACAAGGACAAATATGAAAGCATGTACTAAATTACGAGGGTAAATCAAATATAGAAAATAATATATTTTTGGTAATAGTTCGATATAGCGGTTTTCGCTATTATAAGAGATTATTGAAAAATTCTTTTTCAGGGCGTTTTTATAGGTCGATTATGACACAAATCTGTGTGCGCGTTTTCCAAGATCCATTTCTATAATTTATTATTAATAAAAACATATTTACGGGACGGTGAAGTGAACAGGGATGCTGGGTGGGGACAAAACAGTATAAATCCAACGTCAAACACAAGAAAACATTAATACACTGCACTCGTGGCATATGAAAAATGTAAATTAATTTTGAAAAGTATTAAATTTTTTGAAAAACTATCCCACACATATGAGATATCTCGTCCGCCATAAATTAGAAAAGGAAAATAGGCGCATTCATTTTGGTCAGCTGATAACATGAAGTTCGTCACTATGAAAATGACAGTCTTGATAGAAGCAGCGTTGCCAAACTTCTTTTAAAGAATTAACACCAAGCCTATTTCGGGGATTATCCACCATTTCCATGAGAAACAATGGTATTTTTTTGTAGAAATGCCTCCTTCTTTATGTTTAGGTATTTTCCTTTTTTCTCTACAAATTATAATAGGAAGAAGGAATAACTTAATTTTTCATATGAATTTTGTCCTGTATTTCCATTTTTTTAAGCTATTGACACTTTCTCACTTTATTTGGCAACATCGCAAGACATTTACAGTTCTATTGCAAACTCTTCTTTTTAATGCAGTGACAGCCATGGCGGGATTGTTGTACTATTATTTATTTTTAATTTTTTTAAACAATTTTTTGGACTTTTTGTAAACAGAAAATGCGGTGTGTACTGTGAAATACTGTTTTTGGGCGTTTAATGTAGGATTTCTACTGTTTCGTTCCCACCCAGCACCCCTGTTCACTCCACCGTCCCGTAAATATGTTTTTATTAATAATAAATTATAAAAATGGATTTTTAAAAACGCGCACACAGATTTGTGTCATAATCGACCTATAGAAACGCCCTGAAAAAGAATTTTTGAAAATCACTTTTTTATCACACCCCCCATCTTTCACTACACTAGTGATAACAGTTATCTTAAAGATAGAAAAAGAAAATTGATATGTCGATATTTGACCTTAATATGAATTTTGTAATTTATTCACTTTTTTTATTACTTTAGATTTGACCAAACTGAGCACTTTTATATTTTAAATATTACCACAAGTATCTTTTATTTTATTTCGATAGTATATGACATTCTATAATACAATGACATTTCACAGGTTTTTTTGACACTTCTGCTCTCAATTTTCTTTTTTTCACAGTGCCAGTAGCTCATAGGCTAAAACGGTTAATTTTGAACCAAAGTCATAAAAAAAATAAATTGATTAGTATTTTGCTCTATACGAATTCTCAAAGTAAAGTAGTATTTTGCTTTATACGACTTCTCAGAGTAAAGTAAAATTGTGCAAAATCGTATTTTTGGTCATAACTTTTTTTTAATAAAACAAGAGTACCTCCTATATTATAAAAACCTTTTATTCCGAAAAATACCACAAAGGCGGTATTTGAGTAAGACTTTTAATGAAGAATAATTAAGGCACTTAATAATAAATAATTAATGATCGTGTCATAAATACATAGATATTATCATTTACCTACTGTTATAGATGCTTTATAATTATTTTATGGAATGCCTAATGAGCGAAATTCTTTTCCAAAATACCGCCTATAGTATAGTACCAAATTGTTTCGAATTCAATATTCTGAATGAATGATTTGAACTTCAGTTAAGAATTCCTTTAAAGTTACGTGCTCAAAAGTCTAGTTTATTTTTGATCTACCCTCGTAGTAAAATATTGTGGTAATGTACATCAAATAAGTTTATCAGTTTATTACTGGTGTTTTGATAATCGTTACATATAAAGAGATTAAACTATAAAAATGTTATCCATAAAAATAAAACAAATTATTCATTAAAATGTTTAAGACGATTAAAACAGTGGAAAATATTTCACTGTGTTGGTATTATTTTTAATAAAACTTTTTTTTAAATTTTTGGAATATGGTTTCTTAGAACTTAAAAAAATTGTTTAATTATTAAAAGGACAATACTTTTATTGAACATAACATTGTAATTATTGCTAATAAAACAAATCACCAAATACAGGGTGTCTCCTAAATACGGTACGAAACTTTATTCTTTATTATACTTATTATTTTATGAAAATAAAAATCTAAAAACATATGTCCGGACTTGCTTCAATTATGAGATACAGGGCGTTAAAGTTTGTTTTTTAAAAGTCGGTATATTATCGATATCTTAAAAACCGTTTATTAAAATTAGGTACAGGGTGGCGCCTTTTCGTTCACCTTATAGTGAAAACTTAAAGACATAGATGAAATCTTATTGCACAATCTCGATTTCAATTTGTGAAACAAATTCCATGGTAAAAGTAAATCATGGTTAACTTGATTCGTTTTGAAAATACAGAGTGTTTTTCAAATTGTGTCAATTTGGCTAGGCCCTTTAACTTGCTTAATATTGGAAAAAAAGTGTAAATAGAAAAGTTTTAGTGATTTTTATGTAGAACTTAGTGGCATACCTAGATTTTTCAGTGACTTTAAATTTAAAGTTATAACACACATTTGGTTTTTTTAAATAAAACACCCCATATATTTTATTACCAATAAAAAGGTTGCGCCCAAAGCCTTAAAAAATACCACATTTGACATATTTAATTTGTCATAATACAGGGTGTTTTGTTAAAAAAATCTTATGATGGCCATATTTCCGAAACTTTTAAAAATAGATATATCAAATGTGGTATTTCTTATAGCGTCTAAGAATACCTTTTAACTGATTATTAAATATACAGGATGTTCGATTTTAAAAAACCGGACTTTTTGTTATAACTGAAAGTTAAAAGTCAATAGAAAAAATATGGGTACGCCACTGAATTCAACCTAAAATTCTCTGAATCTATTCTATTTACATTTTCTTTTTATCTCTAATATCAAGCAAGTTACAAGTGCCTGGTCAAATTAACAAAATTTGAAAAAACTTTGTATCTCCAAAACTCATCAAGTTAGCCATGATTTACTGTTGCCACTGAATTTGTTTTAAGAATTAAAATCGAGGTTGGGCAATCAGATTTCTTCTATATCTATTAGTTTTCGCTATACCCTGCAAGGTCAACAAAAGGCTTTTTTTTATTAAGCAATATAAAATCTAACTCTTTTGTTTTTTTCTTTTATCTAGCTTCATTTAAGAGAAAAAATTAAAACCTTTTTAACTAATTTATGTCAAAAAGTATACATGGACAATTTTCCTTATTTACCAAAGTCAAAATGATTTATTTTTTAATTTTGGAACATATTTGATGTTGTTTATTGACACTTTTAGAATGAATCAAAGTGATGATAATTTTTTCAAAACAAAGCTAAATACGAAAAAGATACAGAAAATTAAAAAGTTGCAATTTAAATTGTTTAATCGGAAAAAAACTTCATGAACATTTTGTGGCGTACTTTTCTTTTTAATAATATTGGCTGTGGTGTCCACTGATACGCCAATGGACCCAATAACCTAAATCTAGGTAGAGCTTTAAAAACACACATTGATACATTAAAAAAATTTAAACCAAATTTTAACTTAATCGGGTAAGGGGTTTTTTAAAGATTTTTTTTATAAAATACTGAATTATTTTAAAATTTTAACCTTATATCTCAGAAATTAAGCAAGTTCGAAAATTTTTATAGTAAATGTCTTCCCAGCAAACACTATTTGCCGGCAATGTACATTTTTCATATTGGCATTGATGGTAAAGCATTGGCAATTGGTGGCAATATTATGCCAACATCTTATACGCATTAAAAAGTCAACCCTAAATAAACACTTAATTGCCAATAAATTTTACATGCAGGCGAATTGCCGGCAAGCATACAAAAATGGCGGCATACCAATCCTGATTAAATAAAGCACGCGTTTTTGTTGCAGGCAAATAAATATTGGATTTTGAAGGCAAACCTTCAACGCATATTCATACTTTTTAAACCATATTATTAACATTGGTATTTAACTAACATTAAAGCAATTTTTTTGATCTGTTTTATTTATAATGGCAGCTAAACAACATTATTTTATGTTTTTTACATAATTTAAAGGAAGTGGCATTTTCATAACATTTTATTGTTAAAAATCATGCAAATAAAAATTAGGTCAAACAAAATGTTTATTATGTATTTTGGAGCGAATAAAAATAAAATGATGGTAAAATTAGCTACGTTAATTTCGACCGAAGGTGACCGCTTTGTGCATTTGTTTTCTGCGTGGTTTTCTAGCTTTTTAGTTTCTTTTTAAAGAAAAGAGTTTTTTAATAGACATAATTAAGTGTATTCATTACCTAATAAGTGTGTGTTGTGTAATTAATTGGTGATGGCTAGTCGAGAAGGCAAGATATTCAAGTAGACTGTTAGGAGCTGTAAACATTTTGTTTAAAACTGTATTCAAAGTTTTAAAAACGTGTTAATAAAAATATTATATATATTTAATAGTTTTTCTGACATACCGATAGATGGCGTAATGGACAATAAACTACTACGTTTCTGCAATATCTTCTCTTTTTATCGTCTAAACCGTACCCATTAGACAAAAATAGTTCGAGAGCGGTCTGCGGTAGGTGATCTCACTTAGCTTTGAAAGAAATATCTTCGGCTAGTTTAAAATCTGCATCTCCAAGTGGACAGTGTTCCGAGAGATGGTACTTTGCATTGCAAGGAAATTGCATGCAGTAAGGAGTTTTTTCCTATTTTAATTTTCAAATAAAATATCGCATCATTTTAGCTTTTAAAAAAAGTATATGCGACAATTTTCGTCAATAAGACGTCAGCCTGCTGCTTGGGAGTATCTGCATTTGCCCACTTTCGTGTCTTTTTGTTATCTTTTGCCTGCCAATAACTTATTAATGATGGATGCCATCATCTTAAACGCATTTTTTGCCAATAACTTAGTAATGACGGATGCCATCACATTATCTGCAACACGTGGCATAATAACGGCCAATTGCCCACTTTCGCGTCTTTTGATACCTTTTTGCCAATGCCTTGCCATTAAAGAGTGTTGGCAATGCCAGTAAATTAAATGTACAACGCCGGCAAAAAATGTTATATGGGTTTTTTTATAAGATGACATAACAATACAGTTCCTAAAGTTTCGTACCGCTGTTAGAAAACATACTGTATTTTAACTTTACCGAATTTATAAAAAAACTTGTATAACGATTGAAATAATAAAATTTAAACTTCTTTTCGAGGAAATTTGGCACAATATATCTAATAAAAATATTAGCTTTGTGCGCGGGTCAAATAATGAACTGATTCTGAACTAGGACTGAACTGGTTTGGAATTGTTTAAAAGCGCATGTCCAGTTATTTATTAGTTCGGAATTTTTATTTACCTCGAACGACTTTCTACGGCTGAGAATGTTTTCTAACCTAGCTTTTTAATTGGTATTTTTTATAGCTAAATTAGATTCCATAGCATTAAAAAAAATGATTAAATCTTAAAATAGCAAGCCGTTAGGGGGCGTCCATAAATTACGTAAGGCATTTAGGAGGGAAAGGGAGTCGACTTAAATCTCACCGTGGGAGAAGGGGGTCTGGGCAAATATTACGTAATTTTTCTTTCGCTAGAAGCAAGAAAAAGTTAACGAGATTTGGGCAGGTCCTTCCAGAAAAATTGTATTTTGTGATGCAGTGTCACTCTTTGGGTCGGAAGCCTGTTTTTGCTTTTCAAATTATTTTAACGACAAAGAGGAGGGGTTAAAGCAAATTTTCCGAAATCTTACCAGGGAAGGTAGAGGGGTCCAAAAATGAAAAAAAAAAACGCCTCACGTAATTTATGGATGCCCCCTTATGTTGTCGATAGCCGGGAAACGAGAGATTCCCAGCCTTCTTCCGTCTCTATCATATAGGTATGTATTTAATTATAGAATAAATTTAAACAACTAGAAACGGTAAAATAATTATATACCTGTTGATCTTGTGATATTGTCTATATTTTTTAATCAAACCTTTAACTATTTCATTCCTACATTCGTACGGAATACCAATTAAAAATCCCATGTTTATATAGGCTCATAATCACAAAACTAGAAAAAAATTAACAGGTATAGTAACCTGCATGAAAAGTGATAAAAACAAATAACATATAAACAACGTTAAATTTCTTTACCAAAAATAACAGCTAACCATGTCGATAATGCGCATGAAATCCCGAACTGAACTTTTAGTTCCAACAAAAATCCCAGAGAGTAATAAAAAATTATAGGGAGCCTTTGACTTTCCGAAATCTTAACCTGTAATTTGAAACGAGAGCAGTGTGTGGAAGGTTTTTGTGGTAGGTTAATCAAATTGAAAAAATACAGTAGAAAACGATAGCTTTACCATTATAGTATTTTGGTTGCATAAGATGTATAATTAGTTTGCAAAAACACTGAGATCAGCTCTATTTGGTATCACAAATAGTTATAACTAGTTTTTACTAAACTACACTGTTTTCGAGGTCGTAAAGTTAGATACATTTTATTAAAATGCTAATTCTTCTAAAAGGAGCCTTTGGACCATTTGCACAAACAAGCATTAAAAACAAGAAACATGTAGAAATTAAATTTATTTGTTTATAAATATACCCATGACAACCTTTTTTAATGTTTGACATTTCTAACATAGGGTAGACTTTTTTTGAAAACAAAGACTACTCGAGTTCACTCACGGTCCTGACTGAACTGGTATAGGTTTTGTAAAGTCGCGTCCGGTTTACTGCCTTTTCACTTCAGCAAGAGCCGCACAGTGGGGCCAGATGCTTAGAAGTTGGCATCAGTTCAATAAATGATTGAAAAGGCCTTTAGTATAAGTGATCACGTTTAAAAGAGTGCAATTAAAATATTTACAATTTAAGGGGTTTAGTTGCTAAAATTTGCAGTTAAAGTTCTATTTTTTAAAAAGTACCTTTAAATACTAGGAGGATATAAAAAGTCCCTGCCCTCCATTTTTCTTTTAAATGGGACAGAATGCAATTATGTACTCACGAGCCACAAAAAAACAACAACTTTAAATCAGCGCGAAGCCGTAGGCGATCGCCTACACCGCCTACACTTCTGATATTAATATATTCTGATTGCATCTCCTTTAACCATGATATTCCATAATGTCCCTTTTTGATAAGTTACAGGTACATAGCAGGAGAAAAAAATGACGCTCTTTATTAAATATTTCAGCTTTAATCTCGTAATCACTGTTCCATATTTTTTTTTATTTAACAAAGAGATATATGAATGTAGCACTTCTTCGGGAACCTTAAAATTCTTGTATAATTTTTAAAAGTGTTTAGAGATCATCTTTGCAAAGCTTACCTTAAGACTAACAAAACCAACAAAGCAGAAAACCTTTAATGGATATACAAGTTGTTAAAGATGGCTGCTCAGTAAATAACAGCGATTTTATTTAAAACACAGCACTGTTACTGCTTTTTAAAAAATAACACTTGTATTTACTGTTTTTAAAGTAAAGCCACAAAAGAATTTTAACTTACATTTATTTTTTAAACATTGTGCCTTTTAAATTTTGACCTTGACTGCGCCTAACATGGTCTATTCTTAAGTACCAATTTACGAATGACGCATTGAAGCATTTTTACTGGTAGCCCGTTATCCTCGTGGGCTATGGACTTTATATAGGAAAAATATCGTCGAGATTACGAGTTTTAATTTCATGCAACAAATAAGGTACTAGCATACACGTACACTTTCGTGGCGCAACTTTTTATAGCGGGATAATATACATATAAACTTTATGTTTACACAAGCATGCTCCGACTCGTAACTAGGTATATTTTCTATAAATTGTTGCACTTTATCTATTTACGTATATAAAAACCGCCGAAAATGTGAATTAATTTTTATTACCGGCGGTTTTTACTTATTTTATCTGTAGATGCCGCCGTCCGGCGGTTTTGTTTATAAAAACTATCGAAAACCGCCGAACAATAGCTAAAGTTAATCTAACTTTATTATTAATTCGTTTTTTAATTATATTTTTATTATTAATCAACAAACAAAAATAAAACTGGGGTTCACGTTTAACACCTACGAAGATTTTGTCGAAGCTCTTTATAAGTTTAAAAAATTTACATCTCTTTGGAAAAGAAAAGCCAGAGTGTTTTAGCGACAAGAAAAAAACAGGTCGGTTCATAAAACTAAAATTAAAGTATAACCAAAAAGTATGCGTGTATTGTGGGCGGAACAAACTGTAAAATTCTCAGGAAAAGGAAAAAGGTACAAGATAAATATTTTATAAACACGGCTTATTTCTTCAGTCATAATATTATCAAGATTTAAAGAAATAATTTTAATTGGCCCAATACCTACAAGGTAAGAGTGTTGACTGTTAAAAGTTCCGAGTTCGAATTTCGAATAGGTAATTAACTATTTTTTCTTTTTATATTTTTCTTAATATTTTTTTATATATTTTTTAATATTTTTATTTTTTGTTGTTCATAATTTTATTTTCAGACAAATAATTTTTCACTTTTTAAAAATTTTAAGTTATATCCAATTGCTACTTTTATGCTGACGATAACGTCCTGATAAGTTATTCCTTTGCCTTTCCTGCCTGACAATATTTTTTAGTGTTTTTTGGTGTTGTAAAATATTGGGTGCATGTGACGAAATAGTTTGGTAATGTGTCTTTTTTAATTATAGGCCCTTTATAAAGTGACAATCTAGCCACAAAACGTTAGGAAAAATATAATAGTATTTTTATTTGCCTGTCCCGTCTTGGTATACTGCTTCAATTTGTTTTGTGAAACTTAACTAACTACAAAGTTAAACAATTAAATCATAAAAAAACTAAACGCTTACAGCACTTTTCGGCGATTTATAGTTATTATAAGCAAAATCGCCGGACGGCGCCATCTACCGATAAAATAAGTAAAAACCGCCGGTATTAACAAACTAATTGACATTTTCGGGGGTTATAAATAAAGATCATCAAGTACTAACGCAAAAAAATATTTCTTTCGAAAATTGTTCCGTTCGACGTTTTTCATCTTTCCTGTGGATTCTTCAAACACTGTTAATAGAAACTCCCGCATAAAGGGAAACGTGGTCAAGTTTTCTTTTTAGAGGCAGTTTCAAAGTATTATTTGTTTCTTTTTCATCGCAAACTCCATAGATATTGGCAATTATTTCTCTAAATTGGCCATGGATAATTTTGCCTTTTAAAAGGGATTATTTTTCCATAATTTTGACTGGCGTTAAAAATAGTTTTTTATAACCAACAAGAAATGTCTACGTAAAGGTGGGTTTTTACGCTCATGCAATTTGCATAAGTTGATTTGCGCAAATTACACTAAACTATTACATTCATTTTTACATGCACATTTGTTTATAGGTAAACGATGGAGTACGACGAAGAATTTTTGCATGAGCTGGTGTTACTACTTATTTTCATATTCATTTAATAATAGAAAAGAGCTTAATAAATTAAAAAAAAACTTTTTTTTCACTGATAATATTATTACCACAAAAATAACAAATTATATTAAAGAAAAGAATAATAAATCACGCCAATACAACTATTATTTACTCACTACGCTTGTCTTAAATTTGTATGTTGTTTACACGTTCATACATTTGCACCAACCGCATGCAAATTATCTGACCATCCAGATTTTACACAAGCCAAACCTTTTTGCTTGCTCAAGTAAACGATTTTCGTTTACATGCTCCAATTTATTTGCACAAATTGGTATGCACAACCAAAATTTGTGCAAATTGCACGAGCGTGAAACCCACCTTTAAGCTTGAAAGAAGAACGGATTTATTTATTTAATTTATTATTTAGTTACATACATACTTACCTTAATTATTTTTAAATGCGATACAAAATCAAAATACTGAATTAAATTTCTACCTTATAATACCACAATACTAAAAATTGTTAATAAGAAACAAATTTTTAAAAACCCAGGTAAGTACAATAAATTCCAAACCATTCCCCGTCTATGTTTATGCGAGGCTCCACCTCTTTGGAGGCTCGTTCCAGCGGCAACCAATCAGTAAACATTATTTGAGTGGTAATCTTGGTAGGGCGGCCTTGTTGTCGGAAATTAAGAATGTAAAAATATTTTAGGGACGATATGAATATTAAAGCATAGTATAATCGGTTCTTTTAAGAAAATAGAGCAATAAAATAAAATCTCTTTAGGGAATTAAACATAAATCAATAACAAGGTGTAAACAAGTACTTTATAAAATATGAAATATTATATTTAAAAAAGTGTAAAATAGGTAGGATGAAAATGTGGCAACATCCTAAAAGCAACTTCAGTTTTTTTCCGCATTCCTTCCATCTGGCTAGACTCAGTTGGCAAACTGTATATATTTTTTTGTAGATTTCTTGGGGTATGTAGTCCTTTTAATAAAACTATATATAAAATGTTTGCATAAATGCAATTTCTATTGACATTTATAATAATAAGGAAGTTTATAAACAGGAAAGAAACTATTTTAAAAGATCATTATATTATATCACAATATATATTCCAGGTTCAAGTTCGCGAAAACCGCAAGATTTTAGCTTTAATAATAACTGAGATACCCCGCTGTTGCAACTAAAATATAACACCCTATACATTGGTAATGAGTGGGCCTAATTCGCCGGATTTTTTAGGCAACTACAGTTTATGTATGTTTTTTTTCAAAAACCGACTGACATGCTGGTAAAAGTCGCAATTTGCTACAGGTTTTCTTGCTACAGCGTGTTATTTATTTATTTTTTATTCTCTAAAAACATTTTTAGCAATTTTTTAAGCATATTTTAAAGATGCTTTTTATTTTTTCCAACCTGGAGTATATTGTGTAAATTATTATTTTTTAAATTTAAATGGACGTAATAAATATTTTTGCAGCCTTAAAAAGGTTAAAAAATTTCTTTTAAAAATGTATTACACTTTGTATTTCTTTTAAGCCATTTGAAATATTGCATGTTGAGGTATTAATTATTTTTATTGGTTATAAAGTAAGCCATGAAGTAAGTAAACAATTTTTACTTCAAAGAAATTTAATTTCCCTGTTTTGCTTTACTCACTGCAGTAGCGCAAAACGACCAATTATTTATTTTAATAATTTATTACCCATTGCAAATAAGAAAAAAATTCTATATTACCAGTAAACTAATTTATTTAGTCAATGTCTAACCTTCAAAATTTTTGATCAGTTTTTAAAAACACGTTATTATTTTATAGGGTAAATGCGGGAAAGTTGTCGCCGTTTTCTTGCTCTTCTTCTAGTGTTTTTTTTTCTAGTAGTTTTTGTCTCATGTCAAGGCAAACCCTCTTCTCCTTAGGATGCGCCAACTCCACAATTTGTTGAAAGAGATATTACGTCTACGTATCAGGGTTACAAATTTTAAATGCATTAAAATACAGGCCCAGCTGGTAGGTTTTTTTTCAGGTGGGTCAGATTTTTGAGTAACTAATAATCTTGTAAAACAATATATTAATTTTATGGGGAGACTTAATAATGCGATGTTTTTACTTCTGCCGAACAAAGGTGTACCCATACAAATAACCATTGCAAAAACTATAAAATACTTAATTAGCTGATGGTATGATTTAAATTATTTTTTTTATCTTTATACATATGTATATACATATACAGTGTGTCCAAGATAAGGATCCTAAGCATGGGAATCTCAGTACCTGTTTGAAATACAGCTTAAGTTAAATTAGAAAAAAGCTGTGTTGTTTAAAGCTTTTTTATATGCCGTTTGGAAACTTGAAAAATTTTCATGGCCTGCTGAGATATTTTTAAACACGGAAATTTGACTATATCGATTTTATTTTTTTCTGACTTTTTATTGGCACTTTTTAGCTACTACATGATGGTATTTTTAGATTTTATATCCGACGTTTCGTTTTCAAGCAACCATCATTAACTTTTTTTTATATGGCTCGAAAAAAGTATACCCTGTACCTGATCGTTTAATTTCCTGTTTGTCAAGTTGTTGTTTTTAGAGCAATTATTCTTATTGTTACTGTTATCTTTATTACTGTTTATTGGAGAATAGCTTATATCGTTGATTGAAAGAGTACAAGTTTCTCAATCAACGCTTATATCTATTGTATTATTATGGTCGAATATGCCGGATGACCAATATAGCCATGAAGAAAAGTTTGACATGCTAACGTGCTACATTTTTTGTCGCAAAAAGTAAAAGGGAAGGTATAATTTCTGCAGTTAATGAATTATGGTAAATAAATGGTTTGTTATTTTAGTTCCTAAAATTTCACACCACATATTAAACCCAAAATGTTCTTGCGATATTTCTAAATACGTGAATTTTAGCACGTTAGCATGTCAAACTTTTCTTCATGGCTATATTGGTCATCCGGCAAATTCGACCATAATAATAGAATAGATATTAGCTATTCACCAATAAACAATAATAAAGACAACAGCAACAATAAGAACAATTCCTCTAAAAACAACAACTCGACAAGGTAATAACGACAATTACTATTTATCATGATACTAAATTATGTTACAGACATGGTAACAGGTATTAACAAAGCATTTGTTTGCAAGGCCTACTTTTTTTTTTCACCCTTTCGGGGTCATCCCATCTAGGTCCGACGACCGCCCCCTAGGTGGTGCACTGCAGCCTGAAGGCTTATTGTACCTTGACCCCTACTCCTTCTCATTCACACACCATTCATTCCATAACTTGGATGGTTGTTGCTCGGTCCGCATCCCCGAGCAGAACACCGTGTGCCGCTGCCCGAAACACCGCTGTCGCTGGACACCCATCCAAATTATGGGCGCGCATTTCACTGCTTAACTCCGGTGATCGACGCTTGCCGATACAACCGAAGCCGCCACAAGCGCGCCTACTTAAAAATACCTTAAAAAAATGTAATTTTTCTTTTAACTAAAATTTAAAATATGACATGTGATACATCATTGAATTTGTAATAAAAATGGAATCAGATACAGGGTGTACTTTTTTTCGAGTCATATAAAAAATATAGTTGATAATGGTTTCTTGAAAACGAAACGTCGGATATAAAATCTAAAAAGATCATCATGTAGTAGCTAAAAAGTGCTAATAAAAAGTGTTAATAGTTTTTCATATCTCTTTAAATAAAGTCAGAAAAAAATAAAATCGATATCGTCAAATTTTCGTTTTTTGCCAAATATCTCAGCAGGCCATGAAAATTTTTCAAGTTTTTAAACGACATGTAAATAAGCTTTGAAAAACACAACTTTTTCCTAATTTAACCTAAGCTGTATCTTTAATAGGTACTGAGATTCCCATGCTTAGGATCCTTATCTTGGACACACTGTATATAGGCAGAGCTTACTTACATCTTAAACACATGTTTTAATATATTAAATTGTTCCTTTTATCCATCTGTTTGGAGAAATGTTCATATGGGTAACACAGCTGCCAAATCTTGTCACTTTTTCTTTTAAATGTTTTAAGTATTAACACCAGTTTTAGCCCATAAAGCACTATTAGTATCTGTACTAAATAAAATACATGGAAAACAAACCAAAACATTTTTATATTGCACTTTTAAATTTAATCTAAATTCTTGTACATATTAGGTTTAAAGAAACTGTGGACTTCTTTTCCTCCGTCTTTGGTGGTCTCTTTTAGTTTTAGGGCGGGTTTCGGACGTTCCGGTTTTTTTATATCTAATCGGTTTTTAAATGTTAAAGAACCACTTGCATTGTTGAATCCATTATTAATAAAAAAGCACGAGCTTGCGGGCTTTTTTAAAACCACTTATTTTGAAAGCTTATTTTTTTACCGAGCGCTACAAACAAATTTTCATAAATGCCCTCCGCCTACGACGAAGAGATACAGCGACATTTACTGAGTATTTTGGATTGCCTGCCAATAATTGATCAAATGCGCCGGAGGCGAAGTGGTTTTTTTGTTGCCGCTAAGCGTTGACCCTTTAAAAAAAAGTTATCAAATATGGAATAGTATCCCTATATGGATTACCGGTATTTCTCTTAAACGGAAACTCACACACAAAATTTAACTGAAGAATTGCGACGTTAAAATATTGCGATTTAACCAAATTTACCTTAATACAAATGTTGATATTAACTGAGATACATGGTGTCGGTTTTTTTTTACAAAGAACACTTTTTTATGTAGAAAGCATAGAAGAATTTACGGGTTAAATTTAATGGTACTAAAGACAATTATAGTTTTACTATAGACACCCAGAACAATGCTAAATTTTTAGTCATCAGCTTGGACGCTCGCTTCGTGAAATTTATAAAGAGGGTATCCAACGAGTACACACGTAAACAGTCAGTATAATTTGCCGCTTCATAAATCTAGCCTAGCTAGCCTCCAAACTGATGACCAAAAATTTAGCATTCTTCTGGAAGTCTATGGTGAAAGTAAAATTATTGTCTTTGATGGTACATAAAAAGTAGCACGAAAAAGTTGGGACGTTTTAGAAAAATTGAAAGTAGCATAGGTGGCGTCCTCTAGTTAACACCTAAAAACTAACATTAGATTTAAATAGCTTATGTAAGAAACCCTTTAGAGACCGGGTTTTATTACAATATTCAAAATGTATTAAATATTATCGAGATAATTAAAAAAGTTGAACTTTAACAGCCTGTAATTCAGTTAATACACACTTATAATTACAAAGCTACATTAATCAAAAAGCTATTATGGAAGTGTTTAAAAACTCCTAAACAGAGTAGAACGCCTTGCTGATAAGAAATACCCTTAGCCTTAATTTAAATTCTAAGATAAGTGTTTTTATAGACCTAGTATCTTGGTCGTGTTGGGCGTCGCGGGATCTATACTGGTCAATATGCGTCTTAAGATACAGTAGGGATAAATAACGATAAAATTGTCAAAATTCTGTTGTCTATGAATGCCTGTCGACAGCTACGCTATGACCCCAAGCAACAGCAGTATAGCAAATGTGTTAGTGGAAAGTAGTAAATTCTGCATCCCTTAGAACTTCAGAAGCTTCACACTCACTTAGGTTTATAAATATTAAGAGATTTTTGTTTAGTTTATCAGTTGGGTGATATGAGCATCCCAATGCACTTGACTGTCTAGGCCCATACCCAAAACCTTACAGGCTCAGTCATGCTTTCCTCTGGTATATTTATATACCGTTCAGACCTCTCTTGCCTAGCCCTGAGAGCTCATGGGCAAATTTTAGGTCCCCATCCGCACACGCAATGGTCGTGTCATTCGCAAGCAGGGTGTATACAGCGCTGTGATTAATATTGGGCAATTCATTAATATGAATTATAAATAGGAGAGGACCTAATACAAAAGCCTGTAATACTCCAACACCAATATTCCTGTCATGAGATAACTCATCCTCCACACGAGAAATTCCCACAAGATAACTTTCGACAAGTGATAAGCATGTGAAATTGTGTGTGTGACACAGTCAAACGCCTTACTGAAATCACAAAAGGTAGCCAAAGCATAAGACGAATTATGCAGAGCATCTATAATAAAGGATACAACATCCATGATTCCCAATGATGTACTCAAGCCATTTTTAAAGCTAAATTACTTGTTGTTAAATAGTTTAAAACCCTAAAAGAAACTACTGATTCTTAAACCCATACATTTCTCTATGATAATTGTAAAAAAATTTCTGTTGTTTAATGGGTCCTCTTTATTCCCTATTTTAAAAATATGCACAACTTATGCTCGCTTAAGGAAAGAGGAAAACCTGGATCAATCACTAAGTTTTTAATAGTCTTAATAACTGGAAAATTAAAATCGTGAAAATTTATTACATCTCCTACATCCTTCATTGCAACATTACCAAATTTCAACTTTTTATTGGACGACTCATATACAATTATAATCAAAGGACTTATTTCAGAACCAAGAAAACCCAACCCTATCCTGTAGGTGTGGCGCAATGCTCATAAAAAAGATTTAATACCTTATGGTGCTGTTTGAAAACAGTTGATTTATTTAGAGTATACCCGAAAGATTACAGTTAAAGGCACAGGGACCTATAATTTGATTGGTTTAAAGCCCTACAAAGGTCATGCAAAACTGTTACAGTGGGGTATGCCCCCTCCCATGGTCACAGTTTTGCATGACCGTTCAAACCAATCAAATTACACGACCCTGTGATTTTTACTATAGTCTATACCCGGATTATTATTTTCCACAAGGTCTTTGTGGGACTTAAAGAGTTTATTATAAAATTTGTTCCCAGAGCGCTATGCTTTTTAAATTTTAGATCCTAAGGCAAGTTTAGATTTATATATGTAGTTTTTTAATTCATTAGATGAAAAGTGTCCCATTAAATCATTTAACATTTTATATGCTCTCTCATATCTCCCTATGTAAACCAGTCGAAAGCGCGGCCCCGATCCTTTGGTTTATTTTAAGTTTTTTTTGGAAATGATTGAGAACAGCCTGTTATAAGATTTAAAAATGTTTAAAATACTATCTATATCCGTACCGTCATTACTAAAACAATCCCAATTTATTTGTTTTAATTAATTTTAAAATTTAAACTTACCTAATAGTAGAGAAGCCCAAGATGCTAAATTTGCAGTTACTTAAGCGTCATAGAGACCTATTGGGTTGCAAAGCTTAGATAATAAGAAGAAGGAAATGTTATATAATGTATACCTTTTTATCGGGGCCTTAAGTAGCTATAGATTTACGTCACTCTTAAATAATTGTTAAATTAAAGGAATATACACTCTTTAGCTTGCAATTAACTCACCCTATCTTAATCTGAGCCGCACGACAATTTCTGATGGATATATTTTTGTTTTGGTAATTTTCTAGAAACCTGCGGCAACTCCGATTTTAAAGAAATTTGATATACGGGGGTTTTATGGGGCGCTGATCACGAATCTGGCGGAAACGTTTCGTTCTTGAGATATTCATCTTCAAAGTTCAAATTTAAACTAAGCCTATTTTCACCTTATTCCCTCTTCTTTTGCACACAATTCTTGATTTAAAGCTAAATTGTCACACAATATTTGATTTTTACCTTTTAAAATTCCGTTATTCTGCGTTTTTACATTATTTTTGCATTAAATTGTGTAGCATTTCCTTGATAATGCGGCAACCATACATACACACAGGGTTTCATGGCACACTGGGATTGAAATGATTCAAAGTATAGCTATGCAATTTAATGCAAAAATAATGTAAAATATGTAAAAAACCGGGTTTTAAAAGGTGAAAATCAAATATTCTGTGCCACTTTAGCTTTAAATCAAGAATTGTGTGCAAAAAGAATGGGGAATATTGTAAAAATAGGATTAGTTTAAATTCCAAGTCTGATGATGGATATCTCAAGAACAAAACGTTTCCGCCAAAAAATTCTCAGATTCGTGATCAGCGCCCCAAAAACCCCGTATACCAAATTTCGTCAAAATCGGAGTTGCCGCAGGTTTCTAGAAAATTACCTTTTTTACGATGGTCCCTGTATCCGGGCTCATATTTAGTGGAGGTATTTAACCGGATACAAAGTATCCTCCGGTATATTTTTCTGACGCGCTGTAGTAACTTCAGAACTCCCCTTTTGGCTCCCCTGCCATAATTAAAGAAAGCGAATATTTCCTATACCTAATTAATAATAATATTAAGGTCAAATGGGCGTTGCTGCTGACATATATTACATTATTAATGTCACGATGAAATATCAGCACCAACCTGACAGCTTTATCAAAAATTTTTAAATGAATAGTTTTATGGAAAAACATGTAGTACACATTGCAATATTTATGGTAATATGGCCCAGTATTAGCAGTAGTACGCTTAGACAAAACATTACCGATATCACTGGTCAAGAAAACATCTCTAATGAGTGGGGAAATAGAATTTTGGGAGGATTTATTTGCTCAACTGAAGATTATCCCTACACGGTAATTTTTTTCTTTTTTACACGGTTTACCTTATTTAGTTTTTAATATGGTTGATTTATAATTTCTAATTGTATCCGAGAATCGTGTCCCATCGTCCGATTAAAAAGTAGGTTGTATGGCAGGCCTTATACATCAGAAATTAATTACCAATATCACTCTTTCCGCGATCTTCGAGTAGTGCGGTTCATGTTTACGTAGAGGTCTACATAGACCTTCCGGATAGGCGATTGAAGGCATCGTACGAGCGTGCCTGTACCCTTGGGGATCGAGAAAAGATTCACGCTAAATTGGGGCTTCTTTCTTCTGGGGCTAAGCGCTGTGAGTGAAGATTCCTAAAGCCTGAAGTTTTTGCGTTTTGGTGTTGAACACATAGTGTCCTCGTATGGTCGAGGAGGTGCGCACGCCTGCGGAAATACGTAAGGAATGAAAGTGACGGTTATGCGCGATACCAGTAGCAGCCGCTGGCTGAGATAGTCGCAATTTATGCATTGCATCGAAGAAAAACAATAAGTATTAACAATTAAAAAGTGAAAAGCTCGGGAGCCACCAGGGGCAGAGGCCCGACTTACTGGAGACTCCCACCCAGAATACAACCCCCTCTCACAGAGGGACGTACTGGCAATTGGACCTTCGGGGACCTACGTCACAAACAAAGAAAAAAATTACCAATATTAAGAATTTACAATATATTTATAGACCATTTCAAAAGCTTTTAAACGAGGTAAAAAATAAAAAAGAATTGGTAGAATGGAACGCATTGAAAAAGGGCGATTTACGGTTGGAAAGGGGGAGGAGGGGTGTTAAGTGTAAAATTCGGTTTTTCTTGATTTTTGGCCACACCACAAGCTTTATGGAATAAAGGTAAATAGAAAAGTTGTAGACAATGTAAAAACCTGTAACTTTTGTATTTAGTTTTTTACATAACCTTAACATTTATGTGAAAAATTTAAATAACCCAGTTTTTGGTATTTTATTTTAATCTTTTACAAAATATAAATTATTTTTACAAAATTTGGTGAAAACGTACCTTTGCATGTTTTAAATACAACGTTTTTTTGGTTGAAAATATTTATTTTTTTACCCTATTTTGACTTAATATCAAAAAGGTACCCTTATTTTTAATCGAAAATTTACGTGTCAAAAAATCGAATTTTTTAAAAAGTCGGTGGTTGTTTTGTTTTTTAAAATCTCTACTTTCTAATGACTAAAAAAATATACATTACAATGGTAATTGTTGCAAAACAACTCGGAGCCGGTTTCTTAGAAGGCGCCAATGGCTAAACGCTTTTGCTCAATTATATGAAAAAAACTTCCGTCCGGTGGTTTTATCTATTTATGTACAGGGTGGTGCGATTTCGATTGTTTTAACAGGAAACTCGCATTTCCTGACCCGATATAAAAAAAATGACACATGTGTTTTGGGTTCAATTTTCGAAATTAGATAAATGGTGAAAACCGCTAGCCGAAATCTCTATCAGTATCCGAGATATAGGTTGTTTTTTATTTTTTGACCATTTTGAAAAAATTCTTAAGTTCGTCATTTTTGAAAACTTTCCAAAATGGTGTAAACATTCTTAAGGCACTTTTTTGGGTGGAATCCATTGGACTACTCAGATTTTTAAAATTATTTTTAGTTTCGTTGAAAATATATAAAGTTTAGTTTTTTTAAATATCAATCATAGTTGGCCATGATCTCAAAAAATTGCTTACTCTTTGCTCTTTCCAATAATATATTAATATTCATACCTATTTTTAATTTTTGCTTTAGTAGACCATGGAAAAATATTGGCACTTATCAAAGTCAGGTAAATAATTTATTATTTCTATAAGTAACCGATTGGAACTCTCTTCTATTTGAGAGGATTGCAAAAATGTATAAAAATTACGAGAAGGTTGACATTTTAAATTGCTATTTCCTGTCTGGTGAAAATTCCGAGGCCGCAAGTGAATTATATTTTAACGGATTTCCTGAACGTCGTCATCCAGATAAAAGACTCTTTCAAGACCTGAAATCAAATTTAACAAATTATGGAAGTTTCAAGAAGCCGAGGCCAAGAACGTATGCAGTTGATGATGAAAATGAAATTCAAGAACTAAATATATTAGGTGATGCTTTAGATTATCCTAACACGTCTCATCGATCGGTGCTGAGGTAACAGGTGTTGAGAATACTTAGGTTTTAAAAACCCTTAAAAAGGACAAATTTAAACCGTACAGAGTAAGAAAAGTTTATCATCTTCAGAATGGGGATTTCCAAAGAAGGGTTACATTTTGTAAGTGGTATGTGAATCAGTATAGATTGAACAATAACTTCCATATAAACGTTATCTGGACAGATGCAAGCCGAATAGATACTTCAGGGATATATTTATACAGGTTCAGTTAAATAACATAAAACATAGGCAATGTGAGAAAAAGAGATAATCTAACTAAATACCAGCATGTAAACAGGCGTGACTAATAGTGCTTGTTTTGTTATTCTATTGCCGGCCGATGTACCAAAACGCATTACTTACATTGTATATAACAGGTATAATTCATATTATTAGGCTACAGAAAAGCCACATGTTATAGTGCCCGTAAACAGACAAGGACGGCAAGGTTTCAATATTTGGGTTGGGATTTTTGGTAGTCGATTTTAGGGTCCCCATTTTTTTAATGAAAGTTTAACCGCATAAGATTATGTAAATTATTTCTAAACATATGTTGCACCATTTTTGGAAGATTTGCTATTAGCGCAGGCTCAAAATATCCATTATCAGCAAGATTGTTGCCCTTCGCATAACGCATGAATTACAACTGATTTTTTGAATCAAGAATTGGATTGGTACTAAAGGATCCATACTATGACCTGCTAGGTCCTGCGACGTAACACCATTAGATTTGTTTTATGGGGAAGATTCAAGGGTATAGTTTTTAAAGGAAGTACTATAGAAACACAGCAAGAGTTGTAATTAGCGACTAGGCAAGCTTTTGGTCAAATTGGACCTAATAAAATACTAAACGCTTGTAATCCAGTGGAAAAAAGGTGTTTATTATGTATTAGGGAAGAAGGAGCTAACTTTAAACATCTACTTTGAATTGAGTTTTTCCATAGGTTCTGGTTTTCATTTAAACTCGTTTAATTTTTTAGGCCAATTTTTTAATTATAATATGTCCATAAATATAAAGTTTGTAATTTAATTGCATTATTTTTTAGTCTGTGTTTGATAGTTGACATGTTTGCATGGCCTACTTTAGCAAAAATGAAACAACTGGTATGCTGATTTTTTCCATGGCCTACTATAGCAAAAATTAAAAATCTGAAATATCTCGCTCAATTTCAAAGATAAGTATGAATAATAATATATCATTTGAAAGAGCAAAAAATAAGCAAATTTTTAAGATCATGGCCAACTATGATTTATATTTAAAAAACTAAGCTTTATATATTTTCAACGAAACTAGAAATAATTTCAAAAATCTGGGTAGTCTAATAGATTCCACTCAAAAAGTGCCTTAAAAACGTTTACACCGTTTTGGACAGTTTTTAAAAATGACGGAGTTACGATGTTTTTTTTCAAAATGGCCAAAAAATGAAAAACGGATACCGATAGAGATTTTGGGCTGCGGTTTTCGCCATTCCTCTAATTTCGAAAATCGAGCCCAAGACACCTTTGTCAATTTTTTTCTATCTAGGGCCCTATTCCACTAGCGCCTTTTTGTTTGCGTTTTATTAGTTTTTTCTTTATTTTCTCTAGGCTCTTATGAAAACAAAAAGGTCTTCGTTCGTGCATAGCCACCTTCCCAAATTGACGCACAAGACCGCATTAAAATTTAAAATATGATGATAAGTTTGATACCCAATTTTGATTTTATTACTAAAGTTAAAACTCATTTAAAAGAATACAAAGATCTTTGCGGTGTAAACTAGGCTATCAGTCAGTAGGTAGCTAACCCACAATACACCAAAGATATAGGTTAGAAAATTTTATTACCGTTTTATGAAAAATATTAAATTTGTTGAAAATGATGTTTTCCACTGTAAACAACGTATTGAAAATGCTTTGGTTTATTACCTAGTGATAGTTTTCTTTGTCTAAATATGAGGCATCAAGTAAGGTAGAAAAAAAGGTGAGTTTAAATGTCTTATATTTATATTTGTTTCCCTTTAAAAATTTTAATATTTTTAGCTTCTAACAGAGATTGCAAGAAACATATAGTCATTTAATGACAAGGCAACTAACCCAGGAAACCCATGAAATGCATCAAAACTTAAGACCATGTTTAGATAACAGACAAAGAAGGTCCTACAAAAATACCCCATAAAATTTTGCCTAAACACTGATTAATAACTTGCCTATAGTTAATTTAAAAATGAGTGCACTTGAATATGGAAAGGTATTATTTCATTGCTGTTTTAAATGGAAGAACAAAAGCAACTGTGAGTAAAATTTGCATTAAAAGTATACTAATATTTTTATAAAATTATTTCAATTATCCATGAGATACCGTCCCAGTTTCTTTAAAAAGATATTCAATTTTACTTTTTGTATTCGGGTCTTTTCTTGCTTTTACCAGTTCACAGCTCGTAAACCCTTACGTAACTTAACCTAACCTAAACCAATGATCTTTTCATAGGAGCAATATTCTCTTTTACTTAATGGCTTTTAACCTTTCTTTTATAATTTATATACTCTACAATGTCCTAAGTTAACCCTGCTAATGCTAAAAGTTAAAATAATGCTCATTAAACTCGTATTAATGTTTATAGAAAAACCTACATTTGCTTATTTAAACCTGAAATTTGTATTTTTTAATTTTTAGGTGACTGCCAGATTGTAAAATTATTCGTACTATACGGAAAACACTAGAAAGTGTGTGGATTTTATTGGTTTTTCAAGCTGGTGTATTATTTAGAAAATATATTTTATATAAACTGGGAGTATTTTCAAGAGCTTATCTGCAAAAATATTCCAGGACAAAAACTTAGTGTTTATAAAAACAATGTTTATTTACTCTAATGTACTTTTTTATTGTAAACCTAAGAATTAAAATAAAGGCAACAAAAAATATTGATTGTTTTTATTATTTCTTACAAATTACAGAAGCTTGGTAATTTATGTGTGAGTCATGTTGGGCATTATTATTTTGATTATTATCGATCATTTAATATGATTCTTGAACTATTATGCAATTTTGTCTTCTAAGTGAAAAGGTTGTGGCTGTGTGCACGTAAGAATGTAAAGGGGAGGAATGAAACCTTTGTATTTCGTGCAATTATTTAATAAAATCTAAAATGCATAGCAGAGCGCTTTCGGAAAATCCATCTTCAGTGCTACTTGTCAAGCAGGAGTCACAGCTTTGGAGTGCATAAAACAAGTCATAATTTAAATTAATGTATCACATTACACATAAAACAATCAACACATTACAATAAGATAAAATTAAGAAACATCCCCCAGCGGGGGTTAAAATTTAAAACATTTTTTACAAAAGCACAGCCTTGTTTCTACCATTTTGCTGCAATATTTTGTCTTCTGGCATGGTCCTAAGGGGTATTCGTAGTCTTCTAGAGTCCTACAAATAAAATTATTATTATTAAATGAAAAAAGAAAACAACTAGCAGTAAAAGGTTTTGATAATTTAGGTACTCTTTGTTTAAAATCATGCAAGTAACAAATGTGTTTTGCTATCTTTGGGTACCTATTTATTTCAACTAATAATAATTACCGATATGTACTGACAATTTATAGTAATTCTCTTGAAAGGGAGCAACTATGATTTTGCCCAATATCAAAAACATTCCTATTCTCACTATATTCCCCCGTCTTTTTGCACAAAATTCTTAATATAACAGTAAATTAGAACATACTATTTAATTAAGCAGGAAAAAGAAAATAACCAGCCCCTTTTTTATTAGTTATGTGCCCCTGTATATCAAATTTGGTCAAAATGGGGGTTGCTCCAACTTTCGAAACAATTACCCAATTTGCATAAATAAGACAAATATTTTTTAAAATATTACCTTTTTAAACTAAAAAGAAATTTACCCTAAATGTTTTTTTCTAAATATGAGTTTACTTTAGTTTACTTACCTTAAGTGATATTTTAATGTAGTTTGCTAATCTCCATTTCCAGTCTTTGTCCTAATATAACATTCGGTACAAGTACCTAACACTCAATAAAGGCCTTCTTTTAGAAAGTATAAATGGAAGATGGTATAAAAGTTATATGCAATAACTTGTTAGTTACTTTTCCAAAGCAATAAGTAATTTTTCATAGTTTTTCTTTTCAATCTATATTTTGACAACTGACATATTAATTTTACTCCAAAGGGATATTTTTCTAATTCTTCTGTCTTACAGCTGCTAACAAGCTTGTCTAACAGGTGACGTCATTATATTGTGAATCGAAAAAATAAAAGCGCTTACCGCCAATGACAACTCCAGTTTTACGCCGCTAACAACCGCTGTGAGCTTCTGTAAGACTGACGTCATTGATTTGTCAAATAAATGAAAGTGCTTACAGCTGCTGTAAGCAGCGAACAAAGAAAATATCCCTCAAATAAGCTTCAGGCTCAAGATCGTTTAATAGGTAAGGTTGCCTCGTAAGCGTTTCAACATGGCGGACCATACGTCACATATGTATTTTGCTCATTATTTAATGAAGTTTTTAACAGTGTAGTTTGTGTTTTTTGTCAATATTAAAGAAATACTTTTAAATACTGTTAATTCCAGTTGTTACCGTAACTTCTTAATTTCCTATTAATAAATTATTGATTATTCTAGCTGATTTTTAAATATTGTATATCGCGCTCTTTCGCCCTCATAGCTTTATCCGTCTAGACATCCTTGTTTGCTATGTTGGCGCCAATAAGGAACCAGCAGTGCGGTACATATGTGACGTAATGAGGCAACCTTACCTATTAAACGATCTTGCTTCAGGCTAACGCTTTCACGCACTTTTGCGCTTTTGCGCCGACGGAGCTGCAGGAGATCGCTTCACGAACCTTTTTGGTTATAGGTTATGTGATTTAGAAACTATTTTGCTTACAAATGATTATCCTGGCTGCGGAGGAAAATGTTAATTATTTATTTGCTTCTTGTATTTCAATTAAAGTGTATACTTTGTTTTTAATAGCTTAGTTAACTGATTTTTTCAACTTTAATTTCACATTAAAGGAATTTTAGGTTATGTTATGACTTTGAATTTTGTCAGATGTCAGATGGTAATACAGATTTCTGTTTTATGACCGCCTGTTTTAAAAAACAAGTGAAGGTTATTCGTTCTTTAAAAAAACAGATGAAGGTTATACGCTCCCGGAACGTATAAGTTCAGCGAACGAATGAGTTTAATTTAGCAGAATTGAGCCCCTGGTCAGGAAATACGAGTTTCCTGTTAAAACAGTTAAAATTGCACCATTCTGTATATGAAAACCGCCAAAAATGTTAATTAATTTGTTATTACCGTTTTTACTTATTTTACCGGCAAATTCTGCCGTTCGGGGGTTTGCTTACAAAAACTATTAAAAACCGCCAAATAATAGATAAAGTTAACCTTATCTTATTAATTATTTATTTTGCTGTGCGGTAAGTGTTTATTTTTTTGGTGGTTTTACTGTTTAATATTGTAGTTTAGTTTATAGCATCATTTGAAAAAACAAATTGGAGTAGTATGGCGAGTTGGGGACAATAAAATAAGTCCACTATTGTATTTATGCCGTTTCGGGGCCAAATTGACACTTTATTATGGAGACATAATAATTAGAAAGACAAATAACAAAACGTTTTTGTCACATGGACCCAATATTTTACACCACCAAAAAACACTTTAAAAAACATATTGTCTGCACTTAGATATAGCATAAAAAATTTAAAAAGTGGGACATTATTTGTCTGAAAATTAAATTATGAACAATAAAAAATAAAAAGTAGAAAAATAGTACATAAAGTTTTTAGAAAAAATATATAAAAAAAGAAAAGTTAGTTAGGAACGGCAGTATTGAAACTTGGAACCTGCGGCTTACGTTTTAACAGTCATAACCCTGTAGCCATTCGGACCACTTGTGCTATTTTCTTAAAAATTAATAATATGATTAAAAAAATAAGCAGTGTTAATGAATAATTTATTTTGAAACTTTTTTCTTTTAATGGGAAGTTTAAAAAGTTTGTTCCACCCTCAAAACATGCATACTTTAATTAAAATGTAGTTTAGTTATATAAAACGATCAGTTTTTTTGCCACTAAAATGCTTCTGGCTTTTCTTTTCCAAAAATATGTGAATTAAAAAAACATAATCTTTAGAGGAATCAAACGTGTTTTACAGTTTTATTTTTGTTTGTTGACCAATAAAAAAAAACAACACAACAAATAATTAGTAAAACTGGGTTAGCTTTAACTAATTTTCGGCGGTTTTTAATAGTTTTTATAAGGAAAACCGCCGGGCTACGGCATCTACCATTAAAAGAGGTAAAAATTGCCAGTTATAACAAATCAATTTAGATTTTTGGCGGTTTTCTTATACATAAATAGATAAAACAGCCAGACGGCGGCTTTCCTCTTATAATTAAATAAAACCGCCAGCGGTCGTTTAGCCAGTACCTTTTTAAAAACAATAGGAAATTAGTGGAATAGGCAAATAGTGCTAGCAGTATTAGGGGAAAACCTTATTTTATTACTGCTAAACCTTAACGCGCCTATGTAAAAACTGTTATTGGTCGGCATGATATTTATTGTTTATTATATCTGGAAAAAAATGAATTTATTTGTTTTTCTCTAGAATAAAAATATTTAATAAATATCTATTTTGCAAAAAAGCCAAATATTATTTTGTTTAAGATAATTAGTTTAATTGCATGACGTTTTTCTCGTTTTTTTGCAAAACTAATAATATACATTAATTTTATTTACGATTTCACAAGAAAGTTTAAATGAACAAAAAAAATAAATTAAAAAAAAAAGACGGGTGCGGTTCATGTTCTGTATTATTTTGATGTGTGACATCGGTAGGCAATTTTTTTATACTTTAGCTTACATTAAAAATACTTTAATAATAGTTATGAACAGCCAATAGAATTCTTTGTATTTGCGCTTTAAAATAAAAAAAAACTTCCGACCCTACTTTTGTGTTTTTTGTTAATTAATTTTATTTAATTACAGAAAATAAGACAAAATAATAACGCAAACCACTAAAGAAACACTATCACAATATTTTGGAAAATATTTAAGCCTATTTTATTTCCCTTTATTTCGGTAATACACTTATCAGCTGTCTTACTAAGATCTGTCATTTTTCAAACCATTTCCAAAACCGTGAATATTGTACAAATATAACCTCCGATCGGAATGAATTCAATTCAAATTGCTTGAAAAACAGGATTGACTTTTGGCCTTTAATCCAATCCCTTACTCAATCTGAAACGTGTATGTCGCAATTCTTTGTCGGATTAAGTTTTATCCGATCGGTTGAATCCGATTCAGTATAACGATGTACCCTTAATATATGTTGTTTTGATATTTGTTCTAAAAATGTATAAATTGAATTATAAAAAGATACTACAGACCATTTACAACGGTACGATGTAAATACTCTGTGTAGTATAAAGTGACAACATTTTTAGTCATAGAAATTGGGACAAATGGAAAAAATAAAATAAGATTGTTTTTTTGCCTCTAAATTTTGTTTATGAGCAAAAACAGGTCGTCACTTTTAAAATATTTTAGCAGGTAACGATAAATAAAATAACAATCAACTCATTAATAAAGTTTATTTTTCATCTCCCAAATTTTTTGGAGAGCAAATAAAAGGTCCTCCGAGGACACCCTTTATTTTTTTGTTTACACCCATTCTTACCAAAAATCGGCAGCACGCGGGACTTTCCTCCAAAAAGCGGGACTGTCTCGCCAAAATCGGGACTTGTGGTCACTTTAGTGTAGCCCGCACTTATCCCAAGAAATATTCTATTTAAAAAAAAACCTTTGGTAATTTTGTTTGTATAAACCTTGTGTTTTTTAATCATGGGTAAGAGGCTGTTGTCACACTAGATTAATAGGAACATCGTCATCGATATTTACCACCGACTAAGAACTATATCCACTTTTTTTCTATAGGAGCCGAATTATGTCGATAAATTAACGAAATTGAATATAATATCCTTCTTTAACGTAAACTTGTTAGTTGTAAATTGTAATTCCTTATTCCCAATTAAATAAGCGTTTCACCTGGGAATCAGAGATAATAAGCTGGAAAGTTGTATACAACTTTCTTTTGGCGTTTCTTAAGCTGTGTCAAAAGTCTCATAAAATCTCGTGTCTGCGTCTTTAGTTCTTGAAGGTCAAATGTCAATTTTTTTGCGATTATCTCGGCTTCTACTACTCCAATGATGTTAACACTTAGAATCAAAGTTGTAGAGCATAGAATTTTCTACAATTTTTGTTTTTAATATTTTTTTATCCACTTTTGAGATAGAGGGGGAAAGCCCACAGCTATCAGCCATATACTATTATGATCCAAGGCCAATGATGAATTCCGGCGAATAATATCTTTTATAAAGTAAAACGATTATTTAAATTATAAATAAAATAAACATATTATAATATTCTGTAATTTATACATAGTATTTAATTACATTTCACATATGCATACTGTATAAGCAATGGGTAAAGGTATATCGGCCAGTAAAGCAAAAACAAAGGATGTACGTGAGTTATCCGATCCGAAATGTTTACATGCCGTATTCACGTTAGACTGTCTCTTTTCCTCACATTGCCTATGTGGTATGTTATATAGCTGATCCGGTTTAAATTTACATAAATGATTAGTTGGCTTTTCTCCAGAATATACTTAATTATTTAATAACATGATGATTTTTAAGTCATATCATAAAATAGTTAAACTGCTACCCTAATCTGAAGATGACCAACTAGCCTTGGAGTAATTTTATTTTTAATTCTATATTACTTAAACAAGAATAATAATTTTTTTTGTAAAGAAAATATTAGTACTATAATTTTCTAAAATAATTTACTTTTATATTTTTTTGTTATATTATTGCGAGACTCACTAGCTTTTTAAAATATGTAAAAAGCTATTTTTTTAAAATCATTACCTGCAACTTTTTCTATATCTTATGAAGTTTCTTTCGACAAAATATGGATTGTGCCAAATTTTTTCAAATCAAAATAATAAAACTGAACTTATTAGTATGCTTATTAAAAAGTTAAAGAGAATTTAAATATCCCAACCAAACAAGGAAAAGATGACACTCATGTTCTTATTGTAGAAACAAAGGCGCATTCAGATTTGACAAAATTGGGGTAAACTTTACCCCAGCCTTGACCTTGGCAAACGAATTTGTTCCTTATGTTTAGTTTTGATAAGGTCTTGCTTATTGCGCATGTCTTCATGTGCAGATGTCGGGCCTTTACCGGGCGTCGATTCTGAATGTGCCCCAGCTACCCAAGAATCTAAATCTGAGAGGACTGCCGTTGACGGGTAAAAGATACAATTTAGGTATCTTTACTAATTAAAAAAATAAACATTTTAAATATTTTTTTTATCCATATACTTAGTAACTGTATATGTATAGTTGTTTTTTTAGTTTTCTGGAAATATTAACTTAAATAAAAGATTATTTTTGTTAAAAATAAAGATGTTATTGTTTAAAAAATACACTTTTTACACATCTTAAGGTGCTAGTGTGGTCTTGCAAAAATATAAAAAAAGAATATTAAAGTAAAATATTTTAGAAGATTATAGTAATAATATATTCTTTGAAATAAAATTATTATTCTTGGGTAAGTAACCTGCGATTAAAAATTAAATTACTTCAAGTTGGTCATTTTTAGATGAGGGTAGCACTATTTTATGATATAACTTAGAAATCATCATGTTATTAAATAAATAAGTATATTCTGGAGAAAAGTCAACTAATCATTTATCTAAATTTATACAGGGTGTTTCGGGAGGAAAGGGAAATATTTTGGGAACATGTTCAGAAGGACAAAATTAGAGAAACTATTCCATATGTTTTAATCCGATTCTTAACCGTCTCTGAAATAATCAGTGATAAGGTTTTTTTTAAATTTGAAGTAATTAATAAGTTTTGTATTTCTAACACCAGTTTTTAGGTATTTCATTGCTTGGTAATACCTAATTTAATTGACTGATAGTTTTGACAAGCATGGTTGTCAGTTTGATTGATTCTGAGCATTTCGACTCGAAAAGAGAAAAGGTTCCGTACGTAATGCCTCATACATTTACTCATAGGGAGTATGCTAACATGATATTCGTGTATGGCTTCTGTAATGGTAGCGCATTGCGTGCTGTTGATGAATACCGACGTCGTTTTCCAAATCTAGGAGTTCCCAATCGAAAAGTTTTTCAAAAGGTTTTTGCAAATGCTCAGGAAACAGGAATGTTTCCAAGCGTAAGGATTGATTCTGAACGAAAGGCGGGTCTAAATGTGGAAGACAAAGAGAATATTCTGGATATGGCTGAAGGGAACCCAGATGTTAGTTCGAGGCGGATTATGAAAGAATCACATTTGGACGTTTGGAAGACACTTATAAAAAACGGTTTAAAGCCTTTCCATGTACAACCGGTTCAACATCTTCAATTAGGTGATTCTGGCTTAACGGTTTAATTTTGCAATGGATCCAACAAAATCGAGGCCTACATAAATACATTTTATTTAGCGATGAAGCTCAGTTCACCCGCGATGGAATCAATAACTGTCACAATGAACATCGGTGGTCAGATGAAAATCCTCATGCCACGTTTGAACAGAAACTTTCAACACCGATTCAGTATTAATGTGTGGGGTGGAATGCTCAAGGACCAGTTGTTTGGCCCTTTTGTACTGCCTGAGTGTCTTACTGGAGATGGCTATTTACAATTTTTGGAAGACCATTTAACACACATGTTGGATGATGTTCCGCTGATTGTTTGACATCGAATGTTCTTTCAGCACGATGGAGCCCCGCCTCATTTTAGTCACCGGGTGCGTAATTTCTTAAATAACCGTTTTTCTGATCGTTGGATTGGCAGAAGAGGGCCTCAAGCTTGGCCACCGAGATCACCAGACCTAAACCCATTGGATTATTGCCTTTGGGGATGGATGAAATCACTAGTATACGAAACACGAGTAGAAACCGTAGATGTACTCCACAATCGAATTTTTAATGCTGCAAATATCATTAAAAACAATCCGCAAGCAATTCAACGCGCAACACAAGCGATTAACAAATGTATTAAAGTTGGTGGTTGAAAGGAAGTTGAAAATTTTTTAAATTAGTGGAATTTTGTTTAGTATTTGTTTGTGTTGCTTTTAAAATAAAAAATGGTTACAATTACACTTTAGAACTGATTATTTCAGAGACGGTTAAGAATCAGATTAAAACATATGGGTTAATTTCTCTTATTTTGACCTTATAAACATATTCCCAAAATATTTCTCTTTCCTCCCAAAACACCCTGTATTTATATGTGAAATGTAATTAAATATGTTGCATTATTTAATTAGTATTATAAAATAATTATTTTATATAAAATTTTAATAACCCATTTACTTTATACAAGGTATTATTCGCCGGAATTCATTATTGGCCTTGCATAATAGTATAAAGGGCTGAGCGCCGTGGGCTCTTCCACTGATCTCGATGGATTTCCAATGTTATTACCTGGGCGACACAAAAGTTACATTTTATGGGCAAAAAAACCGGCTTGTGCGCAAGCAAAACGAGGGAGAACGCGCCTGGCGCCAAACAGACTATCCTCATTATCGGAAAAAAATTGTCGACGGCGTCCTTGTTTTATGTTAGGAATACGATAGCTAATGAGCGTCACGGTCAGACCGCGGACGGAGGGTACGGGGTGCCAGCATTTGTATTTTGCCACGGCTTTTAAGTGCGCATGTTTGTCCACCCGTCCATTTGTTTACTGAGCGAGGTCGTAAAAATCCGAAAAATGCTTCTAGCCACTGCTGATCTAAATGTAGGTTATCTATGGGCTCTCCGCCCTCTATATCAGAAATGGTTAAGCGCATAAAAAATATTTAAAACAAGAGTTGTGGCAAATTTTACGCTCTACAACTTTGATTCTAAGTATTAACATTATTGGGGTAGTAAAAACCGAGATAATCGCAATTTTTTTTTGACATTTGACCTTCAAGAACTAACGACGCAGACACGGGATTTTATGAGACTTTTGACACGACTTAAGAAACGCCAAAAGAAAGGTGTATACAACTTTCCAACTTATTATCTCTCATTCCGAGGTTGACCTATTATTTTTCCTTAAGTAATTGAGCTAAATAACAAAATGGGTTTTTACTGCTTAGTAGGAAAACTTTTTTAGAAAAAAATGGCTATTCTAATTTGAGTTAAGTTTTTATTTGTAAATTTTATACAGGGTGTAAAAGAAAAGTCCTATTTTTACAAAAACTTTGTGAAAAGCGACATTTGACAAAAATAATATTTTTTGTTTTTTAATTATATAATGTTATTCAGTTGACCATTTTCAAAAACAAGTTTTTCAGATTTTTGATATCTGCTTTGTTTTTCAAGATATTAATAAAAAAATGATTTTTTTAATTGCCCTTCCTGTACTTAACAGTTTATCACAGAGGTCAATTTTTTCAGATGATATCAAAAGTTTATAGGTTAAGGGTACTCAATACTCAATAAGGAATCTATTTCGAAAAAAATAATAACGCGTCAGTAGCGTCCTAAATATAATAAAATTTTATTGTTTTAAATAATCACTTCTTAAAATTTCCGTGAGCACCACATATTTTGTATTTAAGATTTCAATTGTTTTTTACAATTTTTTTACAAAATGAACATTTATTTCGGGATGGTTTTTACCTTTTGCCAGAGAAATTATCAATGGCGTAGTTATAATATATTTCTGAATGCTCTTTTTACTTACCTAAGAATTATCGGGTCTCCCTAATAATTGATATTTCGGGTTATTTTAAAATATTTTCGATTAACTTAACACACCAGTTACCATTTTAATAAATTTTAGTATTTAAAAAAATAACATACAGGGTGTTTCAAAAATCATGGGTTTCACATTTATATTTTTTTTTAGGAAAGAAAGGTTTTAATCTTTAAAAGGTTTTACGAAGAAAGTTCAAATAATCTTATGTTGTGACTGTCTTAACTTTTAAGATACAGGGTTATTAACTTTAAAAAAATATATTTTTATTTTATTCTACCTGTGATACCACTCTATAAATTTTAATAAACTTGGGTACAGTTCGTCTTCAAATTAGGAGGCATTTTTTGATGTGAAATATTTATATTATTTATTTCAGTGGCGTTCGAACGGGATTAAAATAAAATATTATTAAGGTAAATATAGTATGCCACTGCCTTTTTTTTAACAAAAACCATTTTTATAATTTTCATTTACTTTTAAATAATTGAAATTTTAAATAAAGAATGCTCACGGAAACTTTAAAAAGTTATTATTTAGCAAAATAAAATTTTGTTACATTTGGGATGCTACTGACGCTTAATATTTTTTTTTAAATCTAATAGAGATTTAAAATGGTACTTTTAACTTTTGAAATTATCTAAAAAAATTGACCTCTATGATAAACTCTTAAGTACAGGAAGGACAATTACAAAAAAAAAACAAAATCTTGGAAAATGAAGCAAACCTGTTATTTTGGGGAATGGTCTACTGAATAATACTATACAGTGTGTTTACGTAAGTTGGCGTCATATGGGAAACTTTTTATTATTAATTTAACCAAGAAAAGTTATTTTTTATAAAAGTTCTGCACCTAAAATACAGTCATCAGATATTAAATTGTGTCAGTTATCTACAAGGTTTGGCCAAGAATGTAATTTTTGCTCAAGAGTAAAGCACCTGTACTTTTGCTAATATCTCTCTCTAATTGTTATAATGAAAAAAAAATCAAATTAAAAATTTCTTCTAAATGTGCAATTTTGTTCATTCCCAAAAATCGAGAAAATTTAAGTTTGTGTATTAACAATAAATTTAAAAAGTTTATTTGCAACTGTCCTATTAAATTTATAATCATTAAATGGATTGCACCAATTTACAAACTTAAAGTTTCAGCATTATTACAAAAAAAACAACAAAAATATTTTTTGTAAATAAACAAAATTGCAAATTTGGAAGAATTCTTTTAATAACAATTTTTGATATTAGCAAAAATACAGATACTTTACTCTTAAGCAAATATTACATTTTTGGCCAAACCTCGTAGATGACTGATACAATTTGATATTTGATGATTGCTTTTAGGTATTGGACCGTGCAGAACTTTCTATAAAAATACCTTTTTTATAAAATTATTAATAAAAAGGTTTCCCATATGACGCGAACTTAGGTAGATGATTAAAAAACAAAAATATTTTTTTGTCAAATGTCGCTTTTAAAAAGTTTTTGTAAAAAATAAGACTTTTCTTTTACACCCTGTAGTACAAAAACAAAAAAACCTTACTCAAATTGAAATAGCCATTTTTTCAGAAAATTCATTGTCAATAAAACTAGTTCAATAACAAAGTCGGTCTATATAGGGTTACGACATTCGGCCATATTGCTTTGACGTGTTATGACGTCACATCTCCCATTTTTCGGCCATGTTGTTCAGTGCCGGAGATATACAGTTTATTGTATTATTGGAACAACCTTTTACACAACAGTTTTTAATTATTATTAAGTTGTAATTTTTTTTTACTTTAAATAAAGAACATTTGGAATTACATCTTTTAACAAATATCACTTCCAAAACAATGCAAGATAAAATAAGCAAATTCTAGACGCCACTGGATTGATCATCAGCTTTGGTGGTTAAATGGTTAAAAACTTTTAAAAAATGTCATAGCCAATTATGGTTTCCATTTTAAACAAATACAAGTTTATGTCGTAGCTCAAAATTAAATATCGGATTACAACATTTCTATTAAGAAGATAATTATCTACAAGTGTTTTATTTACATTTTTTTTATTTCGAATATTAACTGAGGGACAAAGAAAAAGAAATTTTGGATTTTTTTTTAAATACCTAGTACACCATGATTTATTTTTGAACAAAAAGAAAAGCGATTTAAACTAAGCTCTAAAAACTACAATTCTTTATCCATTTAACCATCTCTGTAGGTGCAGCGGTTTCTGAGATCTCTTTATTAAACATAAAAAAACTCACCCTGTATATCTTTAAGGTTCTTTTATTAGACCACTTGGGATTTAGATTTGGAAGGTTATGCGGAGGAACCCTAATATCAGCTGATTGTGTATTAACCGCAGCACATTGCCTTGGTACCGCAAAACACTTAGTGGTATCTTTAGGAATGAACAATCCTGATGGCAGCTTGGTGCTGGACGTTGAAGAAGAATATCCTCATCCTCAGTTTTCGTATGATGAATACAAAAACGACATTGCCATAGTTGTGGTATGTATATTTTTATTTATATTACAACTATACACACTACTTACTTTATTGGATTAGTGACGGAGACGTACTTTTCAAAGATGGCACCACCGTACTAAAATGTCCTTTAAAAGAACACATCCTAATTCCCAATAACTGGGTTGCGAAGAGAATGAAATAAATTAGAAAAACATTTTATTTTAATCTGTTTAAAACAGGGGGAACACCACTGTGACTGGGCTAAAAATAGCCGATTTTAGTGATCTCTTTTGCAAGTAGGAATAGTTATTAGAGGTTTGAACCAAGAGAACTTTATTCAGTATACTCTGTATACAAAGTGCAAATGGATCAAAAATTAAATTATTCGAAAAAAATGTTTGCTTCTAAAAAATAGTATTCACGAAGAGAAAATTTTGAATTTATATACAGGGTTCGCAAAAACCTAAAAAAACATGATTTTTATCCAAGAGTAAACTGTAGACTAGCTTTATTTTCCATTTGTTGGCAAAATTTAATGTTTTGGTTAGTTTAATTTATTAAGAATGAAGTTTGTAATTGATAAGAAAAATTATTCTAAATTTTATTAAACTCCATAATTTGGAAAAACGGGTTGATCACATTCGGTTACAGATGAAAAAGTCTGTTGTAGGAATTTGGAGGAAGCAGCTGTTTAAAACGAAAATTATAAGAGTTTTTTGGTCATTTTATTACAAAAATTTATTAAAAATAATTTCTGATAGCTCCAAAATCAGTCTTATGCAGGTTTTTGATAACCCCTGTAACTTTAATAAAGTCACTTAAAGTGTTAAAATTTCCAAATGACATTTGGCCTAAAAATTAAAAATAAAAGTAGTTTACTCTTGGAGAAAAAACATGTTTTTTTAAGGTTTTGTGAACCCTGTATACAAAATCAACATTGTCTCTTCGTGAATCATATTTTTTACAACCAATAATTTTTATTAGGAATACATTTTTGTCGAAAAATTAATTGTTTTATTAATTTGTCCTCTTGTAAACCCCATTTGTGGACAGTCTGTATATTTAACTATAGTGATGTTATTTTTTACTAAAAACACTATTAAAAATTTACAAAGATATTTACATAAACGTAATAGCATTTGACATTAATGGCGTCACCTGGTAACGACGATACAGCAGTGAATACAAAATCAAAGTTTATACAGAAAAGTCGAACATATGTATTTTCATATATTTTTCGACACTGAATCCGATTCCGAACTCAGAAATGGCTCTACACGTCTAAAATTGGTCCCATGGGACGAAATGAACTTTATAGGACCTAAAATACGGTTTCCGGGATAAGGCGGCGTCGAGGGTGCATTCGGAAGCCAAAGCTGGATTTGTGCTCGACACGTCTACGGCTAACTAAAATTTCCTGTTTGGCATAGGGCGCCATCTTGGAAAGAAAAATTAAATCAAAAAGGGGTCTAGTGACACATCTTTTAAGTTCTGACAAGTACTTTATAACCCTAGAATGTAAAGTCAATATGTTCACCTAATACAAAATGTCGGTACTCAAATTTACCGAAATACCTGATTTGGATGACCATATTTTAACTCTATATTCTAGGGTTATAAAGTACTTGTCAGGAGCTTTAAAATGATGTGTCTCAAGATTTTCCTTTCCATTTATTTTTTTTTACAAGATGACGCTCAGCCGCCCTTTTAAAATTTTAATTTGTTAATTTCAATTTAAAATATAGTATTTATGCTTAAATTTTATATTCTAAAGGTTTAATTTTTTAAATCGTTCCGTTAAAAAAATAAAAGGGGGAAGGACATTAAAGAAATGCACTGTATATTAAACAAAAAGAAAAATTTTGACTTTTAAATTTAGACGTTAAAATATTTATTTAACCACTTTATTTAATTTAAATTTCAACTTATTAAAATTTTAACATGTTTAACACTTATTAAATACCGCACTTACGGGTAATACAGTTTTGCTTCTTTTTCTCTATTTGAAAATATTTTACCTATATCTCCAAAACAAGAATTTATTTGGCTTCTGTATATTGTTGTGGCATATTTAATATTAACGACCTATATTAGGTCGGATAGTCGGTTAGTTCGAAACATAGATACTAAACACTTATAATTTTCCTATGTACCTAAGTTTTACATAAAAATTAATGAAAATATTTTGATTCTAAAATAACAAAAAATGATTACGACAGTTGTTAACATTAATTTGATTGATTACTATCGATTTCCCTCAGACTTACGTCAGTAACGTATTTTTTTTTATTAGGCAGATATAAAAAACAACAAGGTTTGATGAAACGTTCACGAAGTCTGAAACAATATATAGCAATCACAACAGTGATATTTTTGTATACAGGGTGGGGTGTCCGGAAATTACGCGTCAGGATTTCGGTAGGCGATTCTGCACGAAAAATTAATGCAAGAAACTTTATTAATTTTTTTCTTGAAAACATAAAATTAACGGACATACAGAATACTACAAAAATGTTCTTTCTTTAAATAACTTTTTTCTAGTCTACTGATTCTCGCCAAATTTTGCATACATAGCACAAATGATTTTGTGTATTCACCCTATTAATTTGACGCCAGTAGGTAATGCCAAAAGGCCTAAACTGTTCTTAACTTAAATGACTTAGAACTATTTTGTTTTAATTCTTTTATAAAATTGAACATAAAATTAATAAAGAGCATTAAAATATCTTTTAACCCGTTGAAGGATAGTAAGCGATACCGTGTTGGTGCTAAAAATGGCACTAGTTTTTTCAGCAAATTATAGATCGGAATGACGTAATTAGTATAGAAAACCACTTACATCCACACAAAAAAATAATTTGTGGTTTTAAGAGCATTTAAAAGTTGACGTCTATGAACGTCCTGTCATTTTTTAAATAATTCGTGTTCTATATATCGACAGGACGCCTATAGACGTCAAAAGTTCAAAAAGGTAATATATGTTTTACAATGAAACAAAAAACATAATTAGAAAGTATTTTATTATAAAAACCTGTTTCTAACAATACCTAAAGAAAAGTAAACAAAACCACATATTAATAAATTTATAATCCACCGTACACTGGGCTATGCCATTCTTCAAAACAAACTGGGCAAAGGGGCGGTTTTTCCTCACAGCATTTACATCTAAAACTGGTCTCACGTCTTATATTTTTTTAGTGCACATTTTGCACCTCAAAAAATTTTTTTTTCTGAGCTTTTCTTCCAGGAATGCCGGAAATTTTTTAGGCCAATGTGTTTGTATTCCCTGTGCAATATTTTAAACTTGATTTGGTGGTTCAAAACGACGGCTATCATGTTTTTGGAAACGAATGATATCTTGTCCTTCTAAATTGGTAGGTAGCTTTATTTGAGATTTTATTAGTTCATCTATGAATTGCACGAAACGATATTTACGCGAGTCGCCTTTGCAATACTTTTTATATAAAAAAAATAATTCCATGTTGTCAAGTCAAGTAAGTAGAGTATAATCTTTTGTACCATCTAATGGTTTTCCTTGTAGTGGCATAGGTTGCTGTCATCTGATCACATCGATCAATACCCGACATGTGATCGTTATATTTGGCTACTTCTTCGGGCTTATTTTTTACTCTCCCGTACCTATTTCGCACTGTTATCATACGTGGGTGATTTCGGTTGGTAATTACTAGAACATCTCGTGTGTCTTTCCATTTGCTCACATTAACTTGGTTTTTTCGCAACCAAAAATGGTCACCGCGTTTCAATTTTTTCTTGACCAGAAATTTTGGATTGCCTCGACGATTAGTCCTGAAAGTACCGTTAGTAAGCGTCTTTAATTTTAATAATTATTCGGACAACAAAACACTGTTATAATAGTTATCCATAAACACTTCGTGCCCTTCTGGTAGGTAAGGTTTTATTAACCGCAGAACTAACTTTTTTGTTGTAATATAATGGCCATCGTTTTCTTTTTCTGTTTTTTTATTATCGTTGGCCTGGTCATTGCTGTGTCCACTGTACATTTCCGTGTTCAAAACATATCCCTCAGATGTCGTCAACTCATAAAATTTTATTCCGTAGCGGTCTTTTTTGTTCTTGATGTAGACCCTAAATCCGAGCCTGCCTCGAAAATGTAACAGCGATTCATCTAGAAATAATTCTCTAGAAGGTCCATAAGCTTTTTGATATTGAGCTATAAGCATATCTAAGAATATCTGAATTTTTTCTTTTCCTTTAGATTTTGGTGCTGAACAAGATAAAATCCTAAGTATCTATTCAAATCTTCTTGCGGACATGACGAAACGAAATATCGGGTGATAATAAAGTATGTCTTTGTGGGAAAAAACGACGCACGTTGGGCTTGAAACTTGTCCTTGCAGTAGACAAAAACCAAAAAAGCTTTCATCTCATCGGTTGTTATTGGTCGGTATTTTTCTGACCTGCTGTGCCTAGTTTTTGGCCTATTTGTTTGCGATAATAGCTCTCCATAATCGTTTGAGCACTGTACTATGTATTCTAATATTTGCGGTGTGAAGAGACATTCAAAAACTTCAAGGGGCGTAGAATTTTCGTCAATGTTTATTTTGATCCCTGCACTGTTCTCATCAAAATCGAATACTGGTATTGGTGCTGTTGTATTTTTCCACGATGATTCGGTTTCGTTGCCATCATCACCTTGTCTTTCAGCCTCAAATGAGTGGATGCTTTGGTCATCGTCGTCTTCCTCTGATGATGAGAGGTTGAATAATAATTTCTGTCTTTGGCATCGACTTGTGCCTGCTTCCTCTGTATCGGTGTCTAATAATTCGTTTGGCTCATAATTTGGATCTGACCCACCTTCGCTATCATGATATTGATCCACTTCCTTATTATCGCTAGCCATTTCATCGAATAGCTCTTGCAACCTCCGCTGCTCCCGTTCGTAAGGATCATTGGCACCACTCATTTAAAACAAATAAAAAAATCAATCAGTTGTTTTTTTAATAAAATTGATCAGAAGCCACAAAATTCTCCATACTATCTTGTAGATTGATTAAATATACCGCTCCTAAACAAACACAAAAAAACTAGTTTTGATTAGAATAACGTTAAGAAGCAAAACTTCTTACTGAAACGTACTAAAGATATAAAATACTACTTACATGGCCGTAGGAACTGCACTGCACAAATAAATCACGAAAAATAAATAACACATGGTATTACCCGCGTAAAAATTGGAAGTTATTAGAAGAACGATGCGTCCACCTTGGTACCAAAACAATAACTAATTAGATTTGTAGGCAATTGCAGACGTCTATCGGCATTCTGTGTAAAATTGGAAAAAACGGAAAATTCCAAGAGCAGTGGGAGATGTGCAACAGTGCAACGCATTTTTGACTTAATAAGAGCGGCAGTATTCGGAAACCATTAGTGCCATAAGTGGCAGTAAGCAACTATTCCTAATACTTTGTATGGCAAATGGGACGTCAATAAACGTTCTACCGTTTACTAACAGTTTAATTTTAGACGCCGATCGGCGTCCTGGCAGAATTAACCATGGCAAGGTGGACGTTTATCGACGTCGCTGTCCATCAACGTTAACCTCTGCAGAGCAAAGATTCATTTAATCTTGTAAGCGTCACATTTGAAAAGGACCCTAACTGGCATAAACACATTATATGCTTGGATTTCTCTTTCGAGCGAAAAGTATTTTTCCCTTTTTAATTTATACACTTTGTGTGTATCCTAAATCCGATCCTATCCGGAATATTGTTCTTATATCACAACACTGAGCATTCTTGATTCCATTCATAGAACAGCAGTTCTCCTTATTAACGAACCATTACTTATAGGAGGCTTTCTCCTCTTGTCAATCGTCGGGTTGTAAAGGATCTGTTGCTTTCTTATAAGAACTTCTTAGGTTTCTGCTTCGAGGAATTGTTCAGTATAATTCCCCCTTGCAGCTCTTAACAGAGAATCTCGTGGTGCCCCACGTATACATCCCCTATACGGTCCCACTAGACAGGCCCCAAACTTCTCACTTTGTTCGTTCTTTTATTCCTAGAGTTTCTAGATTGTGGAACCGCCCGCGAAGGTCTTTCCTTCCTCTCTATATCCGTGTTAACAAACACCCGCTGACCTTGCTAAAGACACCCACGGTACGTTAGTATTTCGGCGTTTAGCCCACTGGCGTAGATATGAAGGGTAAAGGGAGTAATTACGCCCTCCCCCAGGACTCCAAAAATGCTCGCCCGAAGTCCTTTTTTGAGAATGCATACAAAAACAGAAACATTTGTAGGGTAACTAATAAGTTAACCTAATATTAACACCATATTTAGGCCGTTTTGTTATCTGAAGGCCTTATGTTTTCGTTGTCACACCGGACGAGGTTTATTATCTACGCCAGTTGTTTAGCCTTCGTGACCTTTGTGGATTGTTTAAGAATAAAAAAATCTGTTGTTTCCCTCTTCAGTGACCAACTAAAATCCGCCATCATAATATGAATATCCCATCTTTAATATTATTTTTTTATTTCTGATGTACAGGGTGTTTCCTAGCTACGGTACAAAACTTAAGGAGGTGATTTCTTATGTCATTTTCCAAAAAAGTTTCTACGAACATATGTCAGAACTTGCTTTATTTCTAAGATACAGGTCGTTAAAAAAAAGTAGGTATTTTTTAAATTTCTTAACAATGCTATACAACCGATTTGTATAAAATTTGGTGTATAGCGCGTAAGTGTAATAAGGCGCTTGTAAAAGTCTATTTGGATTAAGATTATTGTGTCCAGTGCCGTCTCAGTGGGCACCAAAGCCAATATTATCGAAAAAAATGTACGCCACATATATATAACTTTTTTTTAGCTTCCTGTATCTCAGAAATGAAGCAATTCCGAACCTATGTTTATAGGAACTTTTTTTTCATAAAAAGAAATAAGGCATCACCCCCTTAAGTTTCGTACTGTAGTTAGGAAACACCCTGTATAAATATGACTGTTGATGTAACAACAACAACAAATATTTAATTAAATAACGTTTATATCTAGTTTAACAAATTTTACGAAAAAAGTGTTTTAGAAAATTTTAGGTTTTCTAAAAAGTTTAACACCCTGTATCTTGAGAATAAAAAAAATTGTGGACCCATGTATATAAAAGTTTTTTTTTTAATTGGCTTAGGAATACACCCTTAAATTTTCTTATCGCACTTAGGAAACACCCTGTATAGAGTGTCCCAAAGAAAAGTTATGGCAAAAAAGTTATATTGTTTTATATTTTTGTTTACATAATTGTATTCAGCATAAAATTTTTCCATATAGCACGTTATTTTATTTTGGCACTTGTGGCCATGTTGCCACGCTATTTATAATTTACTGAAAATTTCGTAAAAAATAGGTTACCCGAAAATTAGGTAAAAACGAAAACAAATTAGTTATTAATCATATTTTGCTGGGTGTTTTAACATACTAAGGAGCACAGAATAATTCCTTAATAAAACTTCTTATTAGATCTAATACTGGATATTTTTTATAGCATAGCCAATATCCCAATATTTAAAATGCTAAATTTTAATTTTAATTGGAACACCCTGTATATTAGGCCATTTGTGAATCTTTGCAATAAAAATAAGTTAGGTTTCCTAAGCGATTCATATAGCAAAAACGTTAGGCTTTTAAAAAATTTATTACTTGTTTTTTTATTAAGAAGAACTGAAACACTCAGTTTATTTGTCAATATTCTTAAAATATTATTGTTTTTTTTTAATGTAATATAAGCTATGGATATTTCAAGAAATAAAGAATTTATGGACCTCTAAAAAGTTCACTGCATGGAAATAAGGAATATTATTTAACAATAAAATTTTGCTACGTCTAACATTACAAAAATGCGACAAAAAAGGTATAGGAAAATTTTTTGCAGGTCGATAAATGCGTTCTTTTTTTTTTAAAAAAACATAGCTTATGCTAAATTTTTTAAAGGGGAAATATACAATTTTTGAATATTGACAAACATACTGGGTGTTCCATTAATAATAAGAAAGTTTCGTTTTTTTTAAATAACTGTTTTTTTGTCATGAATTATTTAAGAACCTTACATTTTTGATATAGGAATCGCTAAAGAAAAGTACCTTATTTTTATTTCTAAAATCACAAAATTACCCAATATGCAGGGTGTTTCAGAATTAGGGGTTAAACTTTAAGGTGTGATTCCTTATGTTATTTTAGAAAAAAATGTATAAACATATGTCCGGAGTTGCTTCCTTACTGAGATACAGGGCGGTAAAATTTAAAAAAAAAACAGTACCCAAAACATGGCCTTACGTACGTAGTAGGTATATTATATACTGATTTAGCCGTTCGGTGCGTAACAACATGCACACTTTAAAACTGATTTATCACATTGAAAAATATATTTAAATTATAAATATTATACACCAAATTCTTTCTCTTAAATCGTACAATTTAAATATGTAACTTGTTTCGCTATAATGTAAACTTTTAGTAGCTAAAAACCGTATTAACAAACTTTTTTATCAAAAAATATTTTTATTTTTTTATTTTTTATGACATCTCACGAAGGCTTATGCCTAAATACCTGTGTACCGTGAGTGCCGGGTTACTGGATGTTTAACCCAATGTCGTGTTCCATCAACGTTATCCAAGCACTGAAACATGCAGTTGCATTTCACAGCACCTTTTAGACAACGCGGTAGTGCCACCACGGACGTTATTTTTCAATAACCACTACCTAGAAATGGCAGAATACTACACAGTGGTTTGCCATTGCCAACTGTGGGGTGACGAGCTATTAAAAATCCGATGTCCGACTCCGAGATTCGAACCGGGATCGCTGCGGTAAGAGGCTGACACGCTAGCCACTACACCACTGCTCGCCACAAATATCCGTTTATAGTTGTAATAATTATGCTGTATATAATATTTTAATTAAAAATTAGGCTTAGTTTTGAAGCTGGTAATTTTCCCTTAAATTTCAGTTATTACAGAGTTACTTTACTCAAAATCAAGCCGAGTTATAAGTAAAAATTTGCCTAAATGCCGTAATTTTTGCAAATTTTGTAATGTTTTTCCACTAATTTTGCCATATCTCCGGTTCTTACAATCAGATCAATGCTTATAAAACGTCATATTGTAGATATTTTTTAGAGAACAATTTTTTATTTTAAAAAATGTTTCCATCTCTTTTAGTTTAGGAGCTAGAGCCTTATTAACAATTAAATTGGTTTTAACAAATTCCTGTCACTTCCGACACAAAAGCAAGTTTGAAATTCGAATTCAGCGGGTAAAAATCCATAGGAATACGCTCTAACACTTTGTGTGCACTGATCGGCCACGAAAAAGCCCTGGCCGCCAGACTATACAACGTTAAAGGGGTTTTGCCACTCACATCATTTTTCGGCAATTTTACTTATTTTTTCTCCAAAAATGTTCTGTAACTATTTTTTACGCAGTTTTGACTAACTAAATAAGTCTCTCGCTACTATAAAAATAAAACAAAAATTGGTTCCCAATCCCACTGTTTGGGTAATCCATGGGTAATTAATAGATTAATACCTTATCGCTGAGGCCGAGCCTCTATCCAACCTATTAGTACACGGAGCGTGAGTGATAGGTATCTACTAAGCAAAGACTGCCTCTAATAGGTTAATGCTATAAAAATTATTAAGTTAGAAGAGAAAACAAATACCTCTAAAATGGACTATTGTAAGGGGTGCTAAGACCATTTGTAATATAATATGGTTCTTTACATTTTTTAGGTCAGACAACTATGTAAGAAAAACAGTTTCGGACTAAAATAATGCTTAAGGGGTAAAGAGCGGGTGGTTTTTAAAAGAAAAAATGGATGTTTGTAATTTCAAGCTAAACAAATTATTTAAAAAAGTTAAATGTAAAAGTTGTCAACATTAGGAAAAACCTACAACTTATGTAATAACTGTTTTAACCCTAACCTCATTTTTTTTAAAAAAGTAGAAAAAATGTTGTTACGGTTTTTAATTTTTATCTTTTATAAAAAAAAAAAAATTATTAAGATAAAATTTAAAGCATATATACTTTATATTATTCTTAATATACTGTTAATTTTTCATCGACAAATATTCAGCCGTTATTATAAAAACTGATAATTTTAAACCGCCATTTAGTTTTTTTCATTAAAACTGCGTTTGATTAAATTAAGGTCAAAGCACACTAGGCGCTTAAGTCTCCAGTACGCTCACGGAGCGGTCAAATATTTTACATTTTTACATGCTTTTTAAATGTCATTCAAAGTCATTCATTTAAAAAGCATGTGTACAATAATTGACCGTTCCGTGAGCGTACCGATACCTGAGAGCCTATTGTGCTTTGACTTTTAAATGCTTTATTTTTTTACGTATAAGTAAATGTATGTAAGTTACAATAATTCTTGTAGCTTGTTAAATTATAAATAAATAAATAAAAAGAATAATAATGAGTAGTTAAAAAAAAGAGATTCATATATACCTTTAAATGGATTTTTCCAAAACTTTTGGAATAGAAACGTTATTTTTAATGAAAAAATAGTGGATGATGGTTTTTTGGTTTAAAACGTCGCATAAATGTAAAGTCTAATATATCGTTAGATTTTGAATTAAAATACTAGTTTATTAAGTTTAAAATCAAATATTCCGCATATTTAAAAAACACAGTTTATGATCGTATCTCAAAGACGAAACGTCGGATCTTAAATTTAGTGACACATTTTATAGAACAGAAAAAGTGGCAATGTTAATGTGTCATTTGTTTTAAAATATCTCTTCAAACAAACCAAGAAAAAAATAAAAAGTGTTTCGCAAAATTTCGTTTTTTTTTAATAACTCGGAAACGGCTGCAAATTTTTAAATTTTTTAAACAAAATATTGTTAAGCATGAAAATGCGCTACTTTACCCCAATTTAACCAATCCTGTATCTCTTACCGTTCCCGTGATCTTTATGGTGTTTTTCGAATTTGTAACACCCTGTATATGACGGTAAATAAAAAAGCCTATTGTTTTACCTTTGGTGTACATGGTAAATGGTGTAAAGTAAAAAATGCTTATGTCAATTATAAGCAAAATATAGTTAGTCAAAGTGTCATACTGCCACGAGTTTTACCTAATATAATTTTTACGAAAATATCTTTAATTTTTATTATTTTCCACGACTGTTTAATAATGTATACATTATTAATTTAATTTTAAACATGTAATATGGCTTATTTCTTACCGCTATTACCCATGCACATTAACCAGGGCCGCCGCTTAAATGTCCATAAATTCAATAATTTTTATATGCTTGCGACCATATTATAGGGAACAGAAAAATGCTGCCCGGGTACACACATACATTGTCAGTGCAACTGTTATGCCTAGTCGTCATGTGAACAAAAATTGCGTAAATCCGGAACTGCGAATTGGCGCAATTTTTAAAAAAGTCGTCTGGTAATGAAGGCAAAAAAAACATAAATTTAGGATATAAATTTAAATAATATTATCCTTTAAAACAACAATATTAACGAAAATACCTGACAAGCAGTGGCGGCGCAGTGTGGTGAGTGCCCAACCTAAATTGCTCTCGCCCAACCGTTCGCCCAACCTGCTAATTAAACGCAAAAAAGTCATGTTTAGAAAACCATTTCATTTATGTAAATTATTTAGTCAGCTTATATTCAAGTAATTCAAACTATGGAATTCTTGAATAAATTACCTATGGTCGCAATATTAAAAATGTCCAGTATGTTGCGCTATGTCATTAAAAACGGATTTTAGTGTAAAATTTAAATATAAAATAAAATATCCTAATAAATGTTAAAAAATTCCAAATTTTTCCCCTCAGTTATGTGTAACTATTTAAAATTTTAATGACCAAATGTTCATCATTTATTAACAAAATAAAATACAGTGATGATAATAAAATAGTTACCACTTTGTCTTTTGAATGGGACTTGAAAAATGAAAAAAAAATAGAAATGGTAATCCTGTAGAACCTCGTTTTAAGGGCCTTTTAATTCTCAATTCAAGGCCGCGCCGCTTTGTTTTTAAAAATAGGCCCATCCGTTCCACAGAACCGTTTGAAATTTGGCTTAAATGCCGTACAAACAGTGCGGTTTTAATGAAATTGGCTTGTAAATCTAGAACGCCCTTGCTGATTTTCAAAAAAGTGGCGTTAAATAGAAAATTTAAGGATCTTTAAAACGAGGAGATACATGACCTCCATTTCTATTTGCAAAAAAAAGTTGCCAGTGCACCCTTGATATTAGACCACGTGACCAAAGTTTTTTAATGCCACAAAGTAGCTTAAGTAACACAATTTTACCCGATCTCGATATCTTAACTCATTCAAGTTGAGGGGAGACAACTTTTAAAAGCCTGTAACTCTAGAACGACTGGACCGATTTTTAAACATAAAATGGTGGTGAATAGAGAATCGAAAGGCCATTAAAACAAAGTGCCACATGACCCCTCTTTCCGTTTGAAAAAAAGCGGCTAGTGCCTTCTAAGTCAAAATTATTTTTATGTCAAAGAGTAGTTTAAGTGAGACCCTTTTACCCAAACTTTACCCGATCTCAATAACTTGTCCCATTCAAAAGATAAAGGAGGGGACTCTTTCAAGATTCTCACTGTATATATCACTAAAGGTGGTAGTAAGATATTTTTGGTTTACACAGCCTACAAAGCAAACAATTTTCTCGTAAACCGTTTATTTTATCACAAAAATGCAAGAAACCAAATATGTGAGTTTTTCTGTGGCCACTATGCTTGTGTGTGTAGCTTAACTTTTAAAATTGATCTCACACATAAGATTTTGGTCATCAAAAGGCTTTACACCCATATTAATAACCCCTATGGTGAAAGAATCTTTAATAAATTAATGGGTTTTTACATTTTTAAGACATACAATAAATACAACTTTTTATCTGATAGGGATGTGTAAAATTATTTATTTATTTATTTTTGTAAGATTTGATGCAAAAATGTTGCCATAGTTTTTTCCAATTTGCGATGATTGCAGGTTGCAGGGGGTTTTTGTTTTCAGTTTATGAGACCTTAAAAATAAGTTTTTAAAATATTTGTACTGAATTTTAAAACGTCCTGTATTCATATAATAATAAATTGCAGTGCACATTTTACTGCCCACCCTCTAAATTTCTCTGCCGGATATCGCCCAACTTAAAAAGCTGGTTCTGCCACTGCTGACAAGCCCAAAAGTAAACAAAAAAATCGGCGGATTCGGTAAAAAGTAAAAAATTTTCAAACTTTTTCCGAAACTGTCACGGATCTGTCACTTTGTCAACATGGCTGCCGACAGCCCAATGAAAGTCAGTCATCTTAGTCAAATTAAGGGGTCAATCTCGGAATCTTACGGAATAAGCTGAATATCTGAACATACCTTTATTTGGTACAATAAATACTCTCCTAAAATTCCCTTATGATATCGTGTAAGGAACTCGAAATATGACTGGTCAAATCACTCTTTCCGCAATCTTCGAGTAGTGCGGTTCATGTTTACGTAGAGGTCTACATAGACCTCCCGGGTAGGCGATTGAAGGCATCGTACGAGCGTGGCTGTACCCTTGGGGATCGAGAAAAGATTCACGCTAAATTGGGGCTTCTTTCTTCTGGGGCTAAGCGCTGTGAGTGAAGATTCCTAAAGCCTGAAGTTTTTTCGTTTTGGTGTTGAACACATGGTGTCCTCGTATGGTCGAGGAGGTGCGCATGCCTTACGGAAATACGTCAGTAGTGAAAGTGACGGTTATACGCGAAACCAGTAGCAGCCGCTGGCTAGACAGTCTTAATTTATGCATGTATAGAGAAAGAATTTGTTTTTAAATAGAAAACATAGCTTGAACATTAAAAGGAAAATTTGGGGGTCTAGAACCCGACAATCCAATTTTCCAACCACTTGACGATGGCTGTATGCACTAAGTCTCAAAGCCAATAACCGAAAATAGAATAGAATAGACTGGTCAAATGTCAAAAAAACAGTTTTTGCGAATATCTTATTTTTTTACTTTTTTTCGCATTTATATTTATTATAAAATTGTAGAACACATTTTTTTATAAATTTAATTCCAAGCGTTTTTTTGTCAGACCAACGGATCCGATAATAGAGGGCGCAGAGTGTACAGCACTTTACTGTATGTACCTTAGCACGCAATCAATCGTAATTTTTAGTCTAATATGTTATCTTTTTACTCAGGTATTTGCTTAATACCACTTAATTACGTATGTCGTTTACTTATCTATCAGAAATAAGCTAAGGTATGTACAGGAAGCGCTTTACACTCTGCGCCATCTATCTCATGATCCGTCCGCCGGGCAAAAAATTAATTTGTAGAGAATTTTGTGCTCTACAACTTTGATAATAAATATTATTGCGGTTAGAGGTTAAATAAATAGGATATTCGCAAGAAACTGATTTTTTTGACATTTGACCTGTCATATTTCGAGTTCCTTACACGATAGCATAGAGGATTTTTAGGAGAGTATATTTTGTACCATAATAAAGGTATTTACAGGTACTCAGCTTATTCTGTAAGATCCCGTTGTAAAAGTCTAAGCTTGAGCTATTACACTAAACTCCGGATTTTGAGCATATAACTGGTTAAAATAATACAGTATTTTTTTACAGCTGGAAAAATACGTTATACCGAATCGTCATATACAATATGCTACGCTTCCAAAATTATCATATGAGATTAGTGAGTTCGAATCTCTTTGTAAGTGGGGTCTTACCATTGGATGGGGACACACCACAGCAAAAATGAGGCCTAGTGATTTTCCAGATTTAGACAAGGTTCGATGTGTTTATTTACCCCTGATTAGTATCGAGAAATGTACTAAAATGCATGAAGGGTATCCAATACATGAAGAGAATGTTTGTACTTTATCACCTGATGGAAAAGATGCATGTGCTGTAAGTTAAAACTTATTAATAGGGTTGCTGTACAGAGTGTTTGAAAATTCACTACAAATATTTTTAGGACGCATTTTTGCAGTTTATTAGTTAATTATTTATTTGTTTATTATTTAGTTTTTGAATTAATTATTTACCCAATTAATTTATTTATCTATTTTTCTTTATTTATTTATTTATTTATTTATTTATTAATTGATTTATTTATTTATTTATTTAGTTATTTAGTTATTTAGTTATTTAGTTATTTAGTTATTTAGTTATTTAGTTATTTAGTTATTTATTTATTTATTTATTTATTTATTTATTTATTTATTTATTTATTTATTTATTTATTTATTTATTTATTTATTTATTTATTTAATCTCAGCTCTAAGACCATCAGACATCAATTTGGGCCATTCATCTACAAGGTTTGGCAAAAAATGCAATTTTATCAAGAGTAAAGTTTGTTTGCTAATATTAAAAATTATTATAAAGAAAAGAAGTTTGCACATTAGTACATTGTACGTTGTTCTTATAATAGTAAATTTAAAATGTTCATTTAAAATTGTCCTGTACAGGGTCCGTCACGACGAGTTGAGTCGACAAGTATATAGGAAACGCCTAGGAATATTTTTCTGAAAATTTATATAGGAGGGTAACTGAAAGAGCTCTCTTTAACACAAATATTTTCAACTCTCGACAACTTCCGGTTATACCGGAAGTAGACATCAACTTTGTTATTTTAAATGGAATGTTCTATTTTTATTGAATTTTTGGAATCTACGTTAAATTTTAATACAACTTTGTATAAAACATCATAAACCTAGATCTAGCCATTTTGCAGCAATTTCAGTTTTTTCGAAATATTTGACAGATGCAACCTTAGACAAAAATAACAATTTCTTGAAATTCAAACAAGATAGGCTAACTATTTTCTGACTTTGGATAAATAAGATCCATATCTTACCACTCACATGAAAATTGTCAAAAAAATATACAAGGTGCCCAAAAATTAACACCGTATTCTGATATTTTGAAAACTCAAAAACTTCATTTTTTTAAATGTCAACCTTATTTTTTTCTTCACCAATGGATTCTACGCTACAAAGAAGGGCACTTTATAATTACAACCCTATATTTAAAATGAACGGTTTGCGTATAAAGTGGAAAAAACGAAATATTTCTATCTTTATTAGGACACTCAAAAATGTCAGTTGGCTTTGGCATGAATGAATCAACAAAAAAACAAAAGCTATTCTGACAACAAATCAAAATACTAGCAGTTTGACGTGTTTGTGTATCGAAAGTGTTAATATGCCTCGTTTAAGATTCAGTAATGAAGATTATTTCAATTTATTAGTGATTCAAACCAAAGCCAACTGACATTTTTGAGTGTCCTAATAAAGATAGAAATATTTCGTTCTTTCCACTTTATACGCAAACCGTTCATTTTAAATATAGGGTTGTAATTATAAAGTGCCCTTCTTTGTAGCGTAGAATCCATTGGCGAAGAAAAAAATAAGGTTGACATTTAAAAAATTAAGTTTTTGAGTTTTCAAAATATCAGAATACAGTGTTAATTTTGGGCACCTTGTATATTTTCTTTTGATAATTTTCATGTGAGTGGTAAGATATGGATCTTATTTATTCAAAGTCAGAAAATCTTTAGCCTATCTTGTTTGAATTTCAAGAAATTGTTATTTTTGTCTAAGGTTGCATCTGTCAAATATTTCGAAAAAACTGAAATTGCTGCAAAATGGCTAGATCTAGGTATATAATGTTTTATACAAAGTTGTATTAAAATTTAACGTAGATTCTAAAAATTTAATAAAAAATAGGACATTCCATTTAAAATAACGAAGTTGATGTCTACTTCCGGTATAACCGGAAGTTGTCGAGAGTTGAAAATATTTTTGTTGAAGAGAGCTCTTTCAGTTACCCCCTATATAAATTTTCAGAAAAATATTCCTAGGCGTTTCCTATATACTTGTCGACTCAACTCGTCGTGACGGACCCTGTACAATGTACAGGGTGTCCAGATTTCGTTGCATTTGCAGGGTATCTTGGTTATATTAGAGATAGAGACTTGCATTTTTCGCGAACTGTTGCTACTTTTTAATGAAAAAAATAATATAACACTAAATTTTTCATGGTTTCCTGTAACATACAGGGCAAAAATGTTTTTCTATTTTCGGACCCCCTCGTATTTTAGTTGTCTTGTAACTTACAACAAAAATAAAAAATAATATAGGTAAATATTTTTACGTAGACAGCGTAACAGCTGTCAGTGTTAGATTTAAAAAAGTTTTATATTTTTTGAAATATGGACCAAACGTATATTTTTATGGAAACCCTGACCTTTTTAAAAATGTATAATACTTAATAGTTATTTCATATTTATAGATTCTAAATTTATGATTTTAATTTTAAAATTGAATTTAGCATAGTGGGCCATGATATAGACTTCATAACAAAAAAGAAAGTAAGCCATCAGTCTAGTGATTAAATTTTACAGCAACATTAAAGTCTTAACAACTTTACCCCACCCAGCACCCCTATTTACCCCTCAGTTCCTAAGATTGTTCTTTTATTAATTATTTAAAAACTGAACATTTTGGATCAGCGTCAATATGTTTATACCTAAAACACTGTCCAAAATCAGTATGATTTCATAATTTTTAGAAAAATATTCGATTTAAAACAAAATAGTTGAAAACCGTGTATAATATTGTAACCACTATTATTACTGAAGTATAAATTATGAAGGTATCAGTTTTATACATGGTTTTCTATTGATTCGTTTTAAATCGGATATTTTTCTAAAAATTATGGATACATACTGATTTTAAATACGGTTTTGTGTATAAACACATTTGCGCTAATCTAAAATGTTTAGTTTGTAATTATTTAATCCACATCCACACACGCGACTGCAGTTGACCGAACGACGCGTAGCGGAGTTCGATACGTGTTAAGAACGCTATTTTTTTACCAGTGTGTGAAAATGTCAAACTTAACAACCACTTGATAATATTTATTTTTACCATTACTTCTTATTATTATTAACAACAATCATCGTAAAAGAACAGTAGGTAGCATTTTGCAAATGAATCGCGCAAGCAAGTTGTTTGTGGGTAAGTTGCGGCGTTGGAGATTGCCGTTGAGGTGCAATTGAACCGGTCGTCGTTACAGGTAACAGACAAAGACACATTGTTGCTTGCAAGTGAAGAAACCTGTAAAAATTATGGGTAATTATTGGTACTGAGTGGGGTAATTTAGTTAAAACTTTATGTTGCTGTAAAATTTAAACAATTTCGGAACTAAGAGCTCGCTTTATTTCTTAGTTATGAAGTCTATGTCATGGGACACTATGCGAAAACCTATATATGGGACTATAAGTATAGAATTACTATTAAGTATTATACATTTTTAAAAAACTATCATACTCTATAATTTAATAAATAAAAATATACAGGGTGTTCCAAATATAAAACTTTCAAAAATCTAACTACACCACTGGATTCTCACTAAAAATATCTACAAAACAAATTAAATACGAGGAGGGTCCGAAAATGGAAAAAGATTAATTTTGCCCAGTATGTTAAGGGGGGTAAGGTATTTAATTTACAACTACGTTTTCAAAGTCGGTACCCCTGATAACTCCAAAACTACTGCACCGATCCTTTTGAAATTTTAAACACTATTTCTGTACATCATTTACGAGGTAACGCTGTCGAGTTTTTTTTAAGCGCATTGGTTTAAGGGGGTAAGGTATTCAATTCACAACTCACGTTTTCAAAATCGGTGCCCCTGATAACTCCAAAACTACTGCACCGATCCTTTTGAAATTTTAAACACTATTTCCGTACATCATTTACGAGGTAACGCTGTCGAGTTTTTTTTTTCATAATTTTGATTTTGCAACAACAAATTAGCCGATTTTTTCCCACAAAATTGTGTTTTTCACTTCAAAGTGTTCGAAAAAATGAAAAAATTTGGAAACAAAAAAACTCGACAGCGTTACCTGGGGAAAACTATTATCTAACGAATGAACTTTGATTTTTTGATTTCGGATGATCCAGCACCAAGTTATGAGGGGCACCGCAATTTAACTTTTTTCGAGACACGTCCGAACAATTGCTACCATTGCCGTATTTTTTAATATTTTTTGTAAAAATTTGATGAAACATTCTTCGAATGTCATACTTTAATGTACCATTGGTTGAGTAAATAAATTTTAACTGTGTCGTCAGAAAAAAATCACGAAAACATGGCTTTTTTGTACGATTTGACCTTAGCCCCCCTTAACACGTTCGCGGACAGTGACTGCTATAGCAGTAAAATTTATTCGACGCAATGGGAAACTACTGCTATAGTATAGTCGGAATCGCTCTTAACGTGCGGGTCCAAAGGTCATTATACATATGAATCAAAATAAAAAAACAGTGGCTACTAAAATGTCATTTACTTGAAAACTTGACATTTTGACTTTGACATATTAAGACGTGTTTATATATAAGCGTATATGCGTTTGCGTAACGCTTAACTCGACCTTTGATTCGTATATATCTGGTATCAACGGAAATAGTTTTGGACTATAATTTCTTTAATTTTCGATTTAGAAATAATAAAATTTGGAACTGTTGGTAAGTTATATAATTTCCAGTTTAACCAAAAATAAAAATAATAATAAAGATTTTTTTGGATAAACTGTAGATTTTTTTACATATTTGGAAACTTGAAGTTACTTTACAAGTTTAACTTTTTAACTTGATCAAATTAGGTTAGCTTGTCCATAAGGTAACTACTTAGGCATAAAATATGACTGAACCAGCAGTAGTAAACGGGCGCAAGGCTTTGAAAAGCTCTTTTTTATAAAGTGGCCTAAAATAAAACTCTGTTCTACAAGATACGCCATTATACAAATGATGAAAAAAATGGTGTTTGTACTGTTTTCACTGCACGCTTTACCTTTACACATAAAACTGCGGTAAAGGTAAAAAAGAGGCTTAATATTTGGAAAAATAGGGATAATAAAAAAGCTTTATTAAAAAGTTCTATAACAACAAAGGGAACATCATATGCTGACATATTTGACCTTAAAACTGTCATTGATAGATATTTTAAGGTTAAATTGACATTTTTAAGCGGAAACCCACATTTTTTAGTGCTAAAGTAATAGACAATAAAATTCTCCATATAGGTTAAGGCACAAAAGTCATCGAGTTTTTATTTGGTGGTCAAATATATGTACCTCTAAAAGTCAATTTGACGTTAGAAGTTATAATTATACATAAATAATATTTTACTAAGATTTACTTTAGGATATCCCATTTCATACACTTTTTGTTATTTAAAACATTTTTTATGGTTCTTACTTTTTGAGACATTTGGCCGTTTTAACAATTTTGGGATACTTTTTATATTTATATACTTAAAAACTCTCCAAATAAAAGAACATTGCATTTTTTTGATTTGATTACAGCAAAATACTAAACAAAATAAAATACCATCGTTGATATAATAAGAACAATTATTATTTCAAAATTCAAATAAAAGGTCACCTATAAATATATTATAAGAAATAACTAAAGTATTTGATATTAGTTTAAGAATGGTGCAAAAGGTGGTACATAAAAAAAGGACAATCTTATTCCCATAATAGAAAAGAAAAATGCAAACGAAAGAAGTTAAAGACTAAAGATTAAAGTGAATCTGTGAAAATAAAAGTAAGAAATACTATTTATAAATTATATAAGCTAAACACAAATATAACACACATTAGTGGATGTGTAAAAATATCGTAAGGAATACTGATTTATAAACTTTATAGACGAAAAGGAGAACAAATTCATTATCACTAATGGGATCAAAAACTGTTCGTCATCTTCCGAGTCATCCTTAAATGGTGTGATGATTAGGGGATCTATTCGAACATCGAGTATTTGTTACCTCTCCCACCAGATTTTGATTATTTTTTCAGTATGTTCCACTGATTTCCGCCAATATTCTTCTGTGATGTGGTCTAGTGCCTCTTTCCAAACGAATTCAACCTGATCAAATTTAAGCCCAGCGCCCACATGCTTCTCATAATAGGATTTTGATCCTGCCCATATAAGTTCTATTGCGTTAAAATGGCAGTGGTACGGCGGCAATCGTAGAACTTCATGGCCCCATTCACGCACTATCTGATCAACTGCATAAACGTTTGGTTTTTTTAGTGATTTTGCCATTGAAAGAAGTTCAGATTTTAGCAAATTATTATATGGTAAGGGATTTTGATTTTCGTTGATTAACCAAACATAAATTTCCCTTTTTGACCAACTTGAATTTTTGGTTGCCTATTTAAAACTCTTGAATGGTAGGGAGCATTGTCCAATATAATTAAAGAAAGCTTTTGTAAATTGGGTAATAACTGTACTTTAAATCATTTTTCAAACAATTCGCAATTCATATTGTCATGATAGTCCAAAGTTTTAGATTTTGAAGAAAAAATAAACTAGCACTTGAAACAAATTCTGTTGAAGACCCGGCATGTAGGACAATAAATCGTTTTCCCTGGCCACATCCTTTTTTCTTTTAACGCTGTTTACAGAATCATCTTGCCAAGATTTTGATCCACTCCCATTTGAAAATATCCAGGTTTCATCCAAAAATACCACGTTTCTTAATTTTGAGATATCATTTTCCGTATAATTTCTTAAAAACTTAACAGGTTGGCTTACAATATTTGGAAGTTCACATAAATATCTTCTATTTGAATCTTTTTATAGTGAAAACCTAAACTTTTAACTAATTTTCATAAAGCGTCACGTCCAATGTCTAAAATAGAACGTTTCTTTAAATCCTCCTTTAAAACCGCAAGTGTTATATCTGTGTTTAGCTTATATAATTCATAAATAGCATTTCTTACTTCCATTTTTACAGATTCACTTAAATCTTTAGTCTTTGGCTTCTTTCGTTTACATTTTTTTTCCATTTTGGGAATAAGATTGTTCTTTTTTCATGTCAACCTTTGGCACCATTCTTAAAGTGCAAGTGCTTTAGCAACTTCTTCTTGTATATTTATAGGGAATCCTTTATTTGTTTTTTCGTTCTCGAAATAATTTACAAGATTTAAAACCCATTTCTTGGATTGGGGATAAAGAAATCCACAGAAAGGCTTTTTTCTCCATATTTTAAAATTTAATCTGTCAAACTGACGTTAAATGTCATCCATCAAAATCAGGCATTCTTTAATTATAATGATTGTTATAAAGCCACTGAGATTTATTATTGTATCTTTTTTTGGACGTTAATCTTGCATATACCTGTTTCATTTATCTAACGCGTTGTTTTTAGAAGGTGTTATTAAACAATATAAAAAGAAAAGTAACTGCAAAAGTTTGTCGTTGATTAATTGATAGACCCGCACGATAAGAGCGATCCCGACTATAGTAGATTTTTGGTTCCCTATAAAAAGCATTACTGCAAGAGCAGTAAACTCTTTCGTAAAGGAGCATGTATTTACAAACCTACTGTCCCATAATATAGCTCAGAAATGTTAAGCACTGTCCCTGTAAAGTCTTAAAAAATTTCCATTTGGATGATATGTTGACCGTGAATGGGGGTATGCCGGCGGGATACTTACTGGAACTGCAGAAATTAGTTCATATCTGTGCGTCTGGGCGTCAACATAGTCTCCCAGCTAATGATATTGTGGACGATTTAACAAAATATTTTTTATATTGGGGTAAGTAATCTTTGTTTTCTTTCCAACAAATTGGATTTTTAGTGGCTAGTAATTTATTTGTAAACATAATCCCATATTATAGTTTGTATTTTTTTTCTTTTTTTATTATTCTAATACAGTTTTTCATGTTTTCTTTTATTTTAATTTTTTTCTTACCCAAAGCCTAAAGAGACATTTCATTTTTTCTTTTGATATCTTAGATGGATCCTAAATAGAAAAAAAGACTTTCACGCTATTACAATGAACTGAAGAGTGGTGAATCTGAAAACCTTAGTAGAACGTCTGATGCAAGTGATCCATTCCAAGATGACAGGGAATATAATAGTGACTCTACTGTGTATTCCAAAAATAAAAATGTTTAAAAAATAAATACCTTAAAAACTGTTGTAAAGTTTTCTTTGGAGAGGAAGCTCGGCTACTTCCATAGCAGTCAAGTGTCCTGCGGTGGCATCAAATAATTAATGGGACACACTACTGTAATAGCAGCTGCTGTCATAGTAGATAACTGTCCCAGTATTCAAAAAAGAGTGATGTTATGGCGCGCAACTGCTATAGTAGTTGCTACTTAAAAAAAGCTTAAATTGGCTTTTTAATGTCACAAAAAAATTCGTTAAAATCGGACTACCGGTTCCCGAGTTACGTCACTGCGTTTCTGAGGCTATCTTATAATTTCATATTGTCCGCGAACGTGTTAAAAACAAAATATTTTAGTGTAATCTTTTGTTCCATCAAAAAGTAGCAACAGTTAGTGAAAACCGCAAGTCTCTATCTCTAATAATAACCAAGATAACCTTCATTTGCAATGAAATTCGGACACCCTGTACTACATCCCTAATTTTTCACCATCATCGCGGATAAAAATAAAAGATTTTTTTCTTTGCAGATAAACAACATGGCACAATAAAAAGCAATTTTTAATTCTATTTTTTTATAATAATTTAAAAAAAAGATACTTTACTCTTGAAAAAAATTTTTAGCCAAGCCTTGTAGATGACTAACCCAATTTGAAATCCGATGGTTGTATTTTGGGTTTTGGACCATGCAGAACTTTTTATAAAGAATTACTTTTTTCTAAAAATTTAATAATAAAAACATTTTCATATGACGCCGTAGACTTACGTAGACACACTTGACGTTATAATTTTAAAGTTAGATACACAGTGTGTTCACGGATAGACTTAACTATACCTGTAAACTTTATTATTTTAAATACCAATTTCGAATACAATTTTTTTGGCTTTTTCTGAAATGCCTAAAGTCATAATAAAAACCCTTTGATATATTTTATTGTTAAAATAATTTTTTACTCGAAAACGGCTCATTTTATCGATGTCAAACAGGAGTACCTTTTTTAGCAAAAGGTTTAAACTACCCAAAAACATATTTTTTGTGTCTTCACCATACAGGGCGTAAAAAATATTATCAATAATTTGCGAAAACTAGTCCGTCCCTGGCAAACTAAAGAAGCGACATAAGTTTCAAGGGCACTATTTTAGGAGGTCTTTACTAGTATGCATCGTACTCAAATATTATCAAATTATACAGAGCGCTTTAAAAGTTATTCACGAAAAATCGATTTCTAGCTGCCCCCTTTAGGGGATCATATCTCCGCAGGGGGCTTAAACCGAAAAAATTTATAGGAACTTGTCGTGTTATTTTCATCTGTTCCATACGTGTGCGAGAGATTTCCGACATTTTCCCGAACACCCTGTATATCTTTGAAAGTGCTTAGATTAAAAGCATAAAAAGTAATGAAAATATCTAATACTTTTTTTTGTTGCTTATCATTACTTAAAAAATTAAGTGTAAACTGAAATTAATGGATTTTTTTAAATATAATTAATTTTACGTTTATATCCATGATATCAAGTTAAGTTAAAATGTATGTAAGCGGTCAACCAAAAGGTAACGATTTATTCAATAAAAAGTTAAAATTTTTATTACTTTTTCATGCTATTTAAGTAAGTAGTTAATAAAATATTTATAATGGATTTTTTTCAACATAACATTTTGGTAGTTTTATATCTCCCTGGCGATTCTTTTTACCGCTTTTATTATAAAAGAACATTTTACTTGATCTAATTAAGATAAGAATTTATTTTTTAACATTTACCACAATTTTTTTAGAAATCATAACAAATAGCAAAAAATTGTTTATACACTTTTGACTACTTTTTACTATTTTTAATTAGATAGTTCTTAATATATGTATTTCTGATTTATTTTTATTTTTAAAGGTCATATTTTCTAAATTTTAAACCACCCTGTATATCTTAATGGGGTTTTTAATACATAAATGCGCAAAAGTCCGGAATAAAATTAATATATTTTTAACCAGTAACTTAGGAAAAAACGCTGAAACACGTCAATTGATTTTAAATTTTACTCATTTTTTGGCAATAAAATAAAATATTTTTTTCAACCCCTTAACTGCAATCCTCCCCATTTTTTTTTAATGCAAACCTATATCGTGTATTGGATCATTGAAAAGCTCGTAAAAATGAAATCTGACCATTTTTTTTTAACTTACGTGGTTACCAGAAAATAAGAAAAAAATCTTTAAAAACAAAAAGTTGGAAATACCTACCTACCTAGTGCTATCTACGGGTGAATTAACGTTGCAAATAAACAAATAAAGTGGCATTTAGCATTAATGATGTACACTGCTCAACAATTGCTAAGGATCACCAGTACCTAGCTTCTAAAAGTTTACAAATTTTAAGACAGACCAACCTGGGCAGGCACCACAACAAATTTTATTGATTTATGTGTAAAACTAATAACGTAATCTAGCATTAACATTCTTTGAAATTTATTTTTTCAGAAACTACTGTACTAAATTTAATGCCATGATAGGATTTTTTGACTAAGTTTTAAAATTGCGGCATTTTTGGGTAAAATTGAATTCTGTTTGGTTTATTAATTGTGTACCTTCAAGGCGTTCTTTTTAATTTGCCAAACAAAAATAATATTTTCAGAGAGGCAGCGTATCGAAGTCTTAATATTGTTGGGATGTGGGGATAGAATGCGGAGTCAAAGTGAAGTGTGTACTTTATTTCATGCAAAATATCCGGAAAATCACATTTCCCAGGCTACTGTAAGTAAGATCTTACAAAAATTTGAAGAACATGGTACAGTGAAGGACTTGCCCAGAAGTGGCCGGCCACATGTTTTATACGAAGATCAAAAATCGGACAATGCCGTATCTCTGCAGGAAGATCCACATTTTCTGTCAACGGTTTCATTAGCGCAAAATAATCCTGCATCTAGACGTACGATTGGGAGGTTTTTGAAAACAGAGAAATACCACCCATATAAGGTATATCTTGTCCCAGAGCTCTTGGAAGATGACTATGACGGGCGTTTGCAATTTTGTGAGGAAATAATTAGGCAATGTGACGAGGATAATGGGTTTTCACTGAACATACTCTTTTCGGACGAAGCTACTTTTTACTAAAATGGAGTAGTTAACAGGCACAATTATCGATTTTGGAGTCAGGAAAACCCACACTGGATATGCAAAGCTTATACGCAGCGTCTTTAGAAAGTAAATGGGCAGGCATTATCAACAACATAATATTAGGGCCATACTTTTTTAAAGAAAACCTTACAGCTGCACGCTACTTAGACTTTTTATGCTTTGAATTAGTGCCTGCTTTAGCTGTTATGTTTCCCAATGAAGCAGACCCAGATATACCCACTGAAACACTTTGGTTCCAACAGGACGGCGCTCCCCCACAGTTTGGTATTAACGTCAAAGAATATCTCGATAAAATATTTGCAGGACGCTAGATTAGACGACGTGGTACAATTGAATGGCCGCCACGATCCCCAGACTTAACGCCATTAGATTATTTTTTTTGAGGATATCTGAAAAACAAGGTTTATCAAAATAGGCCTGATGATATTAAAGATGTAAAAACAGAATTAGAGTGGAATCATATAACATAACGGCTAAGGCCATTCGGAATCCGTAGACGGGTTTTACCATCGCCTAGGGGCCTGCCGAGTAGAGTGTGGAGGGCATTTTAAACATCTGTTACGTTAATTCGGCGCTCCCCCACAGTTTGGTATTAACGTCAAAGAATATTTCGATAAAATATTTGCAGGACGCTAGATTAGACGACGTGGTACAATTAAATGGCCGCCACGATCCCCAGACTTAACGTCATTAGATTTTTTTGAGGATATCTGAAAGACAAGGTTTATCAAAATAGGCCTGAAGATTAAAGATCTAAAAAACAGAATTAGAGTAGAATCATATAACATACCGGCTGAGGCGGTAGAGTGTGGAGGGCATTTTAAGCATCTGTTACGTTAATTTACCCGTAGATAGCACTAAGTAGGTATTTCTAACTCTTTTGTTTTTAAAAGAGTTTTTCTCATTTCCTGGTAACCACATAAGTTTAAAAAAAGGGTATGATTAGATTCGATTTTACGAGCTTTTTAATGAGCCCATACACGACATTAGTTTGCATTTGAAAAAATTTGGGGAGGGTTGCAGCTAAGGGGTTAAAAAATATTTTTTTGCCAAAAAATCCGTACAATTTAAAATAATTTTATTCTGGACTTTTGCAAATCCCTGTACAGCATTTAGCATTTTAGACAATGCAAGAATGTTTATGAAGAATAACCTTTTCTTCGAAACATTTAAAATAGAAAAATCTACAGTTAATAAAAATATTTGTATTAGATCGGGTCGAATGGACTCGATAATTTATATAAACAAGATAGAACTTATTTACTTGACAATCAACATATTTTTTTCTATTATATACAACGACAACAAATGAATATAAAAGTGGCTGGTATTTTACAAATATACGGTAAAACTTTAAAATAATAATTAATTATTAACATTTCTTCCCCGCAGTACTGTTCTAAGTAGAGAAAAACTACTCCTAATCTCCTGTCACATCCAATACACATAATTTTAAAGTTGGTCTTCTTAATATTGTACCATTACCCAGTTGAATGTCGACACTTCTACATTTGCCATCCCGTGCTGAAAAAAGTTGGACAACTTCTTCTTTGGGCCATACATTTCTTAGTCCGTTTGGATCCACAAGGAGAACAATGTCTCCTTCCTTGATTGGTTTTACTTCCTGGTGCCATTTGGTTTACCTTATGAGAAATGGCATATATTTTTTAGTCTAACGTTTCCAAAATATGTCTGGAATTCTCTGAGCTGCTTTTCATTTGGTCAATAAATTAAGGTCTTTTCACAGGATGCTGCAACTGGAACAGCCGCGTAATTTGGCCCTATCAAAAAATAATTAGGAGTTAATGCTTCCAAGTCATTGGAGTCACAGAATACGTGAGTTAGTTCTGGTTAATTTAAGGGGATTTCGGGATTTACTAGAGCGCGGCAGGTTAGTTGAAAGACCATAGAAGGGAAGTTTATTAAGGAGCGCGGCATGAAACCTGGTCAAAAGCTTTAGATATATTAAGAGTAAGGATCTGGGACGCACTTAGAAACTTAAGAGACTTATTCCAGCAGTGTGATACGCGAGAGAGAAGTTTACCTGTAGATCTTTTGTGGCGAAATCCATAGCAAAATTTTGTGTGATTCCTTATACTTAAGGATTTGTTAATTAATGAATTTTTCCATTGCTTTACAAAGAACTAAGAGAAGTGAAATTGGCTTATAGTTAGATGAAAAAGATTTGGATTCTTTCTTGAGAATGGGTTAAACACGTGCAGCTTTTTAGCTCTCCGGAAAAATACCCGTGTGGTAAGAAATTCGAAAGAGTTGAGTTAAAATGCATGCACATTTTTTAAAACGGCTGCTGGTATGCCATCCAGCTCAGACGATTTCTTACCAAAACTTATTTTAGTGAAATTTTGTTGCAGAATCATGTTCAGAATAAAATGGTGATTACGACGATTCCAGCTCGAATTCTGGTCAGATTTTTTAAACTGAAATTGTTTTGACAGTTAAGATATTTTTTTGCATCAAATAAAATTTTATTTAATTTTTTTACTATTTTTCATTCGAAAATTACCCTTTACGTTTTTCTAAAAATGAATAATTATCAAGCTAACATCATAAAGGATTAAAAATTAGCTATTTGGCACAACTTTAACATTTAAATAATGTACAATAATTATAAAAATTTCACATGATGTATTTTTTATAGAATTCTTAAACCTTTTATAACAGTTTTAGAGTAAGCGATTTGACAATTATGACTTTTTATATGTATTTTTTAATTTATTAACAAAGTGTATTTTCTTATTTTTTATTCCATAAAATCTTTGCACTTTCCCTGTATAGATATGGTTTCCATATAAACAGCACCCAGATCGGCCGGGTGTATTCAAGGTTACCACGACAACTACCTTACCCTCGACACCTTAGGGTAGTTGTCGTGGTAACCGTGGAATACACCAGGTCGATTTGGGTGCTATTTATTTCAGACCATTACCTATAGGAAAAGTACAAAGTTTTTTAGGGGACTATTTTACCAGAGTGATTTACCCTGGCAAAATGTCAACGCAACCTCCTGTTTTCTACCTCCTACCTGCTCCTACCTTGATGAAACTTACATAATGGTATTTCAGCTGCAAAGCTTGTAGCGTTTTCGGTTTATTGCTCTCGCATGATCTAAGATCGCTCTCAATAAGGTTAAAGTGTTCGGTTAACGATCTGACTTGCTCCCGCTCGGAGGTTTATTTTCACTTTAAACCTTTTGTTGCTCCGAAATTTTAAAAAGATATATTTTAATTGATCCCAAAAATTTCCTGGAGAAGAGAAATTAAAACCTTATGTTTTGTGTATCTGGAATCAGTCGTTGCCTCTAAAATATTTAAAAGCATGAAGCAAGATCAAAGTAGGACCGATCTTAATTAGATTTATGACGTCATGGATCCTTTTACGAGTGATCTGAAAGCACGTAAACCGAAAACGCTATTAGTTAGGTTAAAGTTAAAAACTGAATGTGCTGATCACGAATCTGAAAGATTTTTTTGGCGGAAACGTTTTGTTCTCGAGAAATTCATCATCAAAGTTGAAATTTGAACTAATCCTATTTTCGCTCTATCCCCCTTCTTTTTGCACACAAATCTTGATTTAAAGCTAAAGTAGAATAAAATATTAAATTTTAACCTTTTAAAAACCCGTTTTTTAATGTATTTTACATTATTTTTGCATTAAATTGCATATAGCTTCACATTCAACGATCAATTTATATCCTCGTTGGCTATGGTGGCGTGTATACATGGTTGCATGCATTTTTAAAGTGAACTTTCTCACTTTAATTATAAAAGGTGTAAAATAGATAGAAAAACGGGGTTTTAAAGGGTGAAAATCAAATATTGTATGCCCCTTTGTCTGTAAACCAAGCAAAAAGGAGGAACATAGTGAAAATAGGATTAGTTTAAATTTTCACTTTGATGATAAATATCTTGAGAACAAAACGTTTTCGTCAAAAAATTCTTTTAGATTCGTAAAAAAAAACAAAGAAACCCCGTATACCAAAATTCGTCTAAATCTGAGTTGCCGCAGGTTTCTAGAAAATTACCAAATATTTCTCTTGTCTTATTAAAGTTATTTGCTTTTTGGCAATTTCGTTTATGACATTTATTTAAAATCACTCTATTGACAGCTCGTGTTTTTGTTGTAAATGTCATTCACGAAATTGCCAAGCAACTAAACTTTCATAAATCGAAATATTTTACCGGCAAAATTAAGTTAGTTCTGGTTAGTTATTCTCAAGCAGTTTTTGCTTTTTTGACCTACTCTGTCTATCATTTAACTTTTTATAAAACTAACTACTGCTAATACAGTTTCAGACCATTCACCAACTTTTATGAAGAATAAAATTTTCTGACAAATTGCAAATATTTTTTTCTATTGGACCACACTGTATGTAAACTAAAGGTTGAACACTTACTTGTAATTCTCGTAAAATAATCTTGTCGAATATATTTCGAGATAATTTTTTTAGGCAAAATATTTCCCTCTATCTAAAACTTTGACAAATTAAATATATCAAATGTGGTATTTTCTTACAGCTTTTTGGGAGACTTTCAAATGGTAATAAAATATACAGGGTGTTCCATTAAAAAAACACTTTGTGTTATAACTTTAAATTTAAAGTCAATTGAAAAAATATACGTACGCCACTGAATTCTACGTAAAAATCCCTATAACTTTTCTTTTTCTAATATCAAGCGAGTTACAAGTGCCTGGCCAAATTGACAAAATTGGAAAGACACTCTGTATCTCCAAAACGAATCAAGTTAGCCATGATTTACTTTCACCATTCAATTTGTTTCAAAAATTAAATTTGGCGCCACCATGTACAACTATTTTCCAAAAAAATCATGCACAAAATATTGTTGGGTAGTTTAATCAATTAAATTTATAGGTCTTGTGATATGTAATATATTATATAATAAGGTAAGTGAACAACAAAACGGTATTAACCACCTAGTAACGGTAATGGTTAATGGTAATGGTAAAAGTTAAAAATAAAAAGCAAATTTTTAAAGAAAAAAATTGTAGTACTGTTGCTCAGATATTATCGAATAAAATTTCATTTACTAAGAGATTTGATAAATATTTCAACCTAAATTCAATACTTTTAAGAGAACAATACACCAATGGGTAAAATAAAAGATAAAACCAAAGAATAATATAGCTAACGCAAAGTTATTTTCTGATATACCCAACATCGGCTTATGCTTAATCTAATACCGCTAATTAGAAATTTTTGTGTTTTATGACAAAAAGTAAAAACAAAAGATAAGTTTTTTACAAACATATGTTTTAAAAAAACTATTTAGGAAAAGTATATTATGTACCATCGTACCTATCAAAATATGGAAACATCTAGTTTTATCTCCTAGCATACTGGAATTACATGTTATGATGTTGTCAAAGCGATGTATTTTTGTGACAATCATGTCAAAAAACTTTCAAATGCAAGAAATTCGATTTCTTATAGACCAAGATACTTGGATTTTAATGTCTGTTTTTGCAGGGACGGTGGTATTTGTATGAAAAATCTCATAGATGCATAATTATTCCATATTCAGAATTTCTAAAACAATTAATATTTCCAAATTACATAATTATATTAAGGCCACTTTTACGAGTTTAATGTAAACCACTTTAAAACGTTTTTTTTTTTCTATAAAATCAAGGAAGTATTTTTGGCCTTATTTAAAGATAACATAGACTTCTTTTAATACAATATTTTTTTATAATACTTTAGGAATATTATTGTTATTCGTTTCTTCATTTTTTTAATTGTTTAATTTTTAGTCACTTTTATAAAATTAATAACTGTCCCATTTTTTAAACCTCCCATAAAACTATTTAATTCGCCTTTTTATTTTTTGTGTGTTTATTCTAACTGTTTTTAATAGACCCTTGCTTTCTTTTGTTAAGATTATCTTTCTTTTAAAATCTGTGTTAAAATGTTATAATAAATAAATTAATAATGATGCACAGAATGCACTTTTCGTAACAATTTTGATAAAAAGTTAGTATGTAAACAAATAATTATTTTACCCATATTTCTTGCATTTTCATTAAAAATGCGCAACAAAACAAATTTAAAAAATACGCAACAAACTAATTTAAAAAATTCGCAACAAACAAATTAAAGGATAACTTTAAATTACTTTTGGTTTGTCAAAGAGCCGAAATTACATTAAGATGAAAACAATTAATGTAACTATTAGGTAGGGATCCCTAGACCATGAATAGCTTCATTTTGACAAGACGACCAACTTTTTTTTCTTACAACAATTTTCTTTGGTGGTAGCATACAGGGGTAGCAGAGATTAAATATGTTGATTTGATAAATATTAAAAATAACTGGATGACGTACCTCGCAATTTGTAGAACAATGTGGGTGTTTAATTATACCGGAAGTCTCTGAATAATTCTTTGATATATGTCAAAATAACACATTTAACTGCTGCTACTCCTGTAAGCTACCACCAACGAAAATGGTTGTGAGGAAAAAGTTGGGCGTCTCGTCAAAATAAAGCTACTCACGAAAAATTAGCTTGATTGTAATGACTTGAAAAAAATGGCCCAGGGATCCCTAACTATCTTACCTGCCTATTTAATTTTTGCGATTTATTTATTTTTTTTTTAAGTTGGAAAATATGTAAACCTAATTCTATTAATCAAAATATAAAAATATTTAAATTGTTACTTTAGTAAACCTTGCCTTACAAAAGTAGGTACTTATATTGTTATATTATTTTGTAAGTTTACTATTTAAAGCTATGTCAAAAAAGATGCATTTTTTACCTTTTTTTATGAAGGAAACCTATTAGCCAATAAGAGATGTTTTAATTTTAGCATTGTCATTTCGACATTCTCGAGTGTGACTATTTTTTTATTTTGAAGAAAATTATTCAAGGATAACATTAATATAGTGTATCCACGGATAAAATTAACTATATACCTGTAAAAAAATATTTTTAATATTTCCAAAAATAGTTATTTTTCATAAGACTTATTTAAACCGCAGAGTCAAATTTAATAATTTACCTAAATGTCTAAAAAGTGCGTCACCGATTTTTTTGTTTTGTATTTTGTGCCATAACTTTTTTTTTATAGTTGTTTAGATATATACCATTGCTATATGGAAAATTAACTTTCATTTTTTTTCTACAAAATAATGCTGAGAAGATGTTTTAGAGTTCATAGTATTTGGAAAACAATTTTTTAAGTTTGCCAATTACAAAATTTTTCGAAAATTTTACAAATTTTTACGAAAAAAATGTTCTGTAATTCTTTTCTACGCAGTTTTAGGTATAGGCAATAGTATGGTCAGTCAGAAGAAAAAACAATTGCCTTTAAAATGGTCTATTAAAAGAGGTTCTAGTTAGACTATTTGTTAGTAAGATATGGTACCGATATCTATTTAATTTCTCGTAATAACTTTTTTCCTTGTGCATGGTACCTAATTAAAAGAAAGCCTATTATTTAACCTATAAAATAATGATTGTACAAATTGCTGATGTCAGCTCTAAGCAAAATATGTTTAGTCGAAGTTTCATACTGCCACGATTTTTGATATAATTTTTACCAAAATATCTTAGTTTATATTTTTTTTCTACGACTGTTTAATAATGTATACATTATGAATTTGATTTTAAAACATGTAATATGACCTATTACTCACGGCTATTACCCACGCACAATATCCAAGGCCGTCACTTAAATGTCCATAAATTCAATAACTTTTATATGCTTGCGACAACCCCGATTTGTAAATATGACTCTTCAGCCAGTTACTATTTTTTAGCCACTTATGAGTATAAAAATTTAACTGAATGGATAATTTCCAATATTTACTTTCAAAGCTGTGGCGCAGAAGCTTAAAAAATAGCCTGCAGATATACGAAAAGATGTACAAGAATCTGTGGTTGGAGAAAGTTAGGTATTGTTACAGACTTTCAAAAATGTGTTTAGGTTATAGAATTTTAGAGAGTTAGGATCATTTAATTTAGTTTGTTAATTTATTTAAATAATTTACCTTAATTTTTCCAAGTTCTTTCATCACTTTCGAAGGTTTCCGAAAACGCCCGAATTATCTATTAATAACTTTTATGCCATCATGTACTATGGAATTTTCACGATATTTCTCGAATATTCTAGATCATTCTTTACTCTTCCACCATACTATAAAAGGGCGACGGGAAACCTCGGATCAGTTAGTACATATTCGACTTTTGTGCTGTAAACTTCGAGACAGTGACAATTTAAGATTTTGCCGTTATTGTAACCATAGTTACGTTACATTAGTTAATAAAAGTATAAAAACGAAGGCACGTGTTTTTATACGAGGTGTTTTGGAACATTTGGTGTCGGAAGCGGAACAAGGTTACTCAAGGAAGCCCAAGTGGTAAGAAGAGTGAATGCCAGTTGAGACAAGACAATACACCGCAAGTATGGAGGAGATAAGTATGCTAATTAGAAAAATGATGGAAGAAATGAAGACGAGCCAAGAATCCCTGAAAGAAGACCTAAAGAAGGAAATGCAGACGAGTCAAGAATCCCTGAAAGAAGACATGAAGATCAGTCAAGAATCCCTGAAAGAAGATCTAAAAGCAATGAAGACCAGCCAAGAAAACCTGAAAGAAGACATGAAAATCAGTCAAGAATCCCTGAAAGAAGAAATGAAGAAGGAAATCCGAACTAGTCAAGAAGAAACCAGACAACAAATAGAGAAAATCCAAAAGACCTTAAACGGAGCCAAGCGGAGATGAAACAAGAACTAAAAGAGAAGATGGTGAAAATCAGAGAAAATCTAAAAGGAGAATTTTATCATAGCCAAGATGAGATGAGAAAACAAATGTTGCTTGATTTAAAACTTACGAAAGAAGATGTTAAAGAAGAAGTGGAAGAACAAATGCAGCAAACAGTACAGTTACTTCAGAGTCAAGTTCAAGGCCAAATACAACAAGAAGTACAACATTTACAGCGACAAATTCAAAAGATAGTTAGCACAGGCGTAATTTCAGAAAGCGGTACCTCAACAACTGTAATGAAACCTCCTACTTTTGATGGCAAGGTACCATGGGTTACCTATCTTCGACAATTTGAAGCTGCTGCTGATGGTAATAAGTGGAGTTCCTCAGAGAAGGCCCGAGCTCTAGTACTTGCTCTTCGAGGAGAAGCCATGGAGGTGTTAAGAAACATCCCCGAAGAAAAGCAGTCCGACTATGAATCGATTGTAATGTTCCTGGAAATGAGATATGGCGAGACACATTTGCAGGAAGTTTATAAGGCGCAGCTCCAGGGACGAAGACAGAAATATAACGAAAGCCTTCAGGAATACGAAGCTGACATCGTACGTTTGATTAATCTGACATACCCGACATACCCTGAAGAAATAAAACAAGAACTAGCCGTGGGTAATTTCATTGAAGGTCTTCGCGACCCAGACATGAATCAGGCTTTAAGAATGGCCAGATTGAAAAAATGTCTGAAGCTCTTGCCTATGCGCTTCAATTTGAGACAGCTAAGCAAACATCCAGAAATCAGCCAAGACTTAGAAGAACGAATTTTGTACCACAAGACGCCAATTCAAATGACGAATTGACCAGATTAATAAAAGAATTACAAGAAATCGTACGTAAAAAGCAAACCGATGGGGATAACAGTATGACCTTCCGACGAAAAAATGGCATCCTGTGCTGGAAGTGTGGCAAAGAGGGGCATATTCAAAGAAATTGTACCAGGTCTAATGCCCCTGCTAGCGATCCGGAAAACTCCCAGTAGCCAGCTTCAAGGGGCGAAAGCTGGCTAGGTGCTACCAAGCCCCATCAACAACAATAATTAGAGTATCCCGGCTGCAGAACAATGGCTCCAGCTTGGTAGTACCTGGAAACGTATGCGGTCGGGAATGCGAGATGGTACTAGACACTGGTTCCACACATACCATCAGTAGTAGGATGTCGCAGTATACGCGACAGCGACGCTCACGAAGGCACGTTTTGGCGCACACTGACGTCAGCCCCTCGGACGTAGGAGTCTCGACGTAGAAATTTATCGTTTGGGATGACGTAGAATGTTTGACGTAGCAGCCTAACGTAAAAATTTGACGTAGCATCCTGACTTGGGCCCCATTACGTCAGCTCTCTGACGTACGAGTCTGACGTAGGATTTTTGACGTAGCAGCCTGACGTAGAATGTTTGACGTAGCAGCCTGACGTAAAAATTTGACGTAGCATCCTGACGTAGAATGTTTGACCTAGGAACTTTGACGTAGATTGACGTCTGCCCTCTGACGTCGGCGCCGAGTGGAAAGGAACCTCGAGCGTCGCGCGGGGCGCGTATATTTAGCTGTTTTCACAAAATGGGAATAATATTTTTATTAAAAAAATAGCTTTTCATCGTTTTACAAAATTGATCGGTATATATATAAATTAACATCACCCGTATAATCAGCTGATGTAATAGTATTAGTAGTAAAAGCTTATCACGGCTTCCGTTTTAAAATTCGATTTATTTATCTTTCGCGACATAATATTTGTTTCGGTTTCCTTATTTTTAGAAAATGTAGGTATATATAAAATGCATAACATACAAATAAAATTGATGTTGTTGTTTTTACAAAATGCTACGCAAATATTTGTTATTTTTAAAATTCCAATAATAATGCGGTTTCCTTATTTTTCATACATTAATACAAATATTTTTTGACAATAATAATGCGGTTTTCAGGCTTCCTTATTTTTCAAAATACAATAACAATAATATTATTTTACTTCTTATCAAGGCTTATTTTTCGAAAATATTTTTAATTTGTGTTGTTTGTTACAAAAATATACCGTGAGAATCAAAAACGGAAGTACTTGTTTTGAAAATATAAATTGAGAAAAGAGTATATAAGGCAAAATTTATTAAGGTAATTATTAGTATATTTTTGTCAAACAAAAATAAAACATGTCTCTTTTATCCTCGCTTAACGAACAACTTAATTTTAAAGAGGTCAGTTCTTCTGACAGTCTTGAGTTAAATAAAATATATAAAGTTTTAAATATGAAAAAAGTTTTAACAAAATTTGGACCATCAATATTGGTAGAATTAGAAGACAGAAAGATATTTCTTCCAAAACGTCTTGACTTATCAGATGAGAATATCGTTGCTATGAACGAGAAAAATAATGTTGGATTGTTGTATAAAGGGAAAAAAGATGTCGGAAAGCCGAAACCGGCTACACTGTATGAGTTTATCGAACTACAGTAAGTGGTAAGTGTTTTTTTATTATTATTTTTTAAAATAGTTTTTAAAAAAGTAAAATTAATATTTTTTATGTTACGGTTGTAATCAGTCTGTAGAAAATTTAAGATGGCTGGTAACTTTTGATTAAATATTAATTTTCTTACTATTGGTTTACTTTTAAAAAAACAATTAAATTTTGGAATCTTTTCTATTTTTTTACAGAGTTTTTGAGTTTTATATAAGTGTTTTTTCATTATTTTTTTTTAAAATAGTTTTTAAATGTAGAATATTTTTTTATGTTACCGTTGTAATCAGTCTGTAGAAAATTTAAGATGGCTGGTAACTTTTGATTAAATATTAATTTTTACTATTGGTTTACTTTTAAAAAAACAATTAAATTTTGGAATCTTTCTAATTTTTTTACAGAGTTTTGAGTTTATATAAGTGTTTTTTTCATTATTTTTTAAAAAAAATAGTAATTATTTTTAAATGTAGAATATTTTTTTATGTTACCGTTGTAATCAGTCTGTAAAATTTAAGACGGTTGGTAACTTTTTATTACACATTAATTTTCTTACTAGGAGTTTTAGAAAAAAAAAAGAACAATTAAATTTTTGGGATCTTTCTAATTATTTTTTTTTGTTACAGAGTTTTCGAGTCTACAGAGTATCCACTGACAGCCTATCCTGAGTCAACGTTGCCATGTGTTCCATGTCAAAAGTATTTTTGTTTTTGTGAGGCTTCTATTAGGAAACACAATTACATCTTGAAAAAGACAATAAATGAAGAAATGTTAAAATGTAAAGAAATTATGTGTGATTCACCAGTGTTATAAAAATGTTATTATATACAAATTTGTTGTAAAATAATATTATAAAAATTGCTGTCAATGTTTTTCTGTAGATAAATAAAGTATAACTTATAATTTAATTTGTATTATTTAAAAATAGGTTAGGTTACCCTAATAACTTATGTTTTTCGAAAAAAAACAGAGAGAGAGTAAACTGAAATTATAGTCATTTCCTGTTTATAACATTATAAAAAGAAGTTAGGTTATCAAAAAAAAAATTGCTCTCTAAAAAGCATTAAAAAAAACAAAGTAAAAATATTTGCAATTATTAATATTTTATTTAAAAAAATTAATAGTATTTAGCTCCGTAGAAAAATAATTTATAGACTATTTATAAAATTCAATCATCAAAACTTACAAAATTTTCAACATTAATATCCCTCGTAAAACAAGGTTATTTGTTATCACATCAGCTGTTGTTTACAGTACTGAAGCATGATAAATTATTTTTATATTTTATTCATATTTAGAAAGAAATCTATTTTAACAAATTGCCTTTTTGTTATAATAACTTATATATATAAGAGATAATAAAGTATCTTAACACTAAAGAAGACACTTTTTTAAAAAAAATATTAATTTAAAAAATAACCCTCTCATAAGCATTAAAAAAAGCAAGAAAAATAAAATTATAGACTATTTATAAAATTCAATCATCAAAACTTACAAAATTTTCAACATTAATATTGCATTGCTCGTAATCCTCGGCAACTTTACTTGGAAACAAAGGATTTACTTCGTTGATGTTTAGGAGTGTGTAGAAATCTGTATTAGATACAACAGACATTTTAGGATAGATTTAATGATTTTTAAGCTAAGCACAATGTTTCACTTTGAATGTCTACGACAGACTGACCAGGTCTCTCTGGACTTATCTAATATATGTATTTACAATTATGACACCAGCGCAAAAGTCTAAACATGAACAGGTAATTAAATATAAACAGCAAAATAAACAGTTGAACAGCCCTGTATTTTCAAATACAGCCCTGTATTTTCAAATACGGCACCGTTTTTAAAATACGGCACCGTTTTTTAAAATACGGCACCGTTTTTAAAATACGGCACCGTTTTTTAAAATACGGCACCGTTTTTAAAATACGGCACCGTTTTTAAAATACGGCACCGTTTTTAAAATACGGCACCGTTTTTAAAATACGGCACCGTTTTTAAAATACGGCACCGTTTTCTAAAATACGGCACCGTTTTTTAAAATAAGGCACCGTTTTAAATTTCAAGGTCAAGCATGTCACTTGATAAGCCGGATAAGTTAGAAATTACGGCCCCCACTGTAAAAATTGCTGAATATGTTATAAAATACCACCCTCTTATGGAATTTAGGTTAGGTGTGTTTTGACGCGTGCGTTAAAACACACCTAACCTAAATTCCATAAGACGGTGGTATTTTATAACATATTCAGCAATTTTACATGAGGACCATGATTTCTAACTTATCCGGCTTATCAAGTGACATGCTGATCTTGAAATTCTAAAACGGTGCCTTATTTTAAAAAACGGTGCCATATTTTAGAAAACAGTGCCGTATTTTAAAAAACAGTGCCATATTTATAAAAGTCAGTACTTTAAAAACGGTGCCGTATTTTAAAAACGGTGCCGTATAAAAACGGTGCCGTATTTTAAAACGGTGCCGTATTTGAAACACAGGGCTGTATTTGAAAAATACAGGGCTGTATTTTCAAAATACAGGGCTGTTCAACTGTTTATTTTGCTGTTTATATTTAATTACCTGTTCATGTTTAGACTTTTGCGCTGGTGTCATAATTGTAAATACATATATTGGAATAAGTCAGAGAGACCTGGTCAGTCTGTAGTGGGCATTCAGAAAGTGAGCATTATTAGCAGCAAAATCATTGATCTATCACCAAAATAATATCATTGTATCTAATACGAATTTCTACACGCTAAACATCAACAGTAAATCCTTTGTTTCAAAGTAAAGTTGCGAATTATTAATGTTGAAACACAGCAAGTGATGATTAATTTATAAATGATCTCTGATTGTGCTTTAATGCTTATGAAGGGTTATTTTAAATTAATATTTTTTAAAAAGAAGTGTGAACAACAGTGTTAGATACTTTATTATCTCTTTATAAGTTATTATAAACAAAGGCAGACTTATTAAAAATAGATAGCTTTTCTAAATATGAATAAAAATATAAAAGTATTTATCGTAGCTATTACTATGAAACAACGGCTGATGTATTAACAAATAACCTTGTTTTACGAATGGTAATGTTGAAAATTTGTAAGGGTTTGATGATTAATTTTATAAATGATCTATGTTTTTCTACGAAGCTAAATATATTAATTTTAAATAAAATATTTAATTGCAAATATTTTACTTCATTTTTAATGCTTTTAGAGAGCAATTTTATTTTGCTTAATAACTTCTTTTTATAATGTTATAGGCAGTGACTATAATTTCAGTTTTCCTACTCTGTTTTTTCGAGAAAACATAATTGTAGAATTAACTAACCTATTTTTAAAATAATGAAAAATTAAATTTTAAGTTATACTTTGTTTATCTGAAAAACATTGACAGCAATTTTATAATATTATTTTGCAACAAATTTGTATAATAGCTGTATAACACTGGTGAAATCACACATGAATTTCTTTACATTTTAACATTTCTTCATTATCTTTCAAGATGTAGTTGTGTTTCCTAATAAACCTCACAAAAACAGAATACTTTGACATGGGACACACACTGAAGAAATTTCTAGCAGCCATAATTAAAGTTTTAATAATCATAACTAAATTATCTCAGTTAAATAGGGGACAGATAAGATCAGTTAATGTCATAATTAAAGTTGACTTTCTACTTCCAAATTAGTTACTATAACTAAGTCGGCTTAATAACCGAAAAATATCTGATATGTTAGCGACCATTATTTGGCATTGGTAGTGTGGTTATTAAAGTCGTCTAGTTACCGCTGTTAGTCCATGACATTATGGTAATTAAGTCATTTACTTTTTACTGCTCAATGGACTTAGTTGTGACTGATATTCAATCTTATTATCAGTATTACTATATCAATATTATGGTAATACCTAAGCTTTAATTAAAGTAGCAAAAATGTAGCTTGCTGGAATATACAGGGTGTCCGGAAAGGTAAGGTCAAAAATGATAGGGGTGGTAGAGTGAGCCAAAATAATGTTAGTACTTCATATAAAAGAAGTTCTATCGCGCTTCCTTAGGGAGTTATGAGGTTTAAAGTTAGAATATAAAAAATAGTATTTCATTAATAACTTTTGAACGGTTGCCACAATATAATGATATTTAGGCATTTAAATTAACTCGTACCAATGCTTTTTTCCATAGGCAAATGATGCGCCGTAAGTCATAATTATACAGGGTGAGACGAATTTTTCGTTTATTTAATGCATTTCTTACAGAGGTAAAGAATTACATTTTGGTTTGACCGTATAATTTCTCTATCAGTTTTGTACAAAAAGGTATACTTTATTTAAATTGATACCGTAAACCGTTTTTCATATAAACGCATTTTAAATCCAGACATACCCCCATTTTGTATGTAATAAAAAATCAATTTTTGAGAAAATTATTAAAATATGGTAAAATTTTTAAAAAACAGTCTTTATTTGTGTTATAAAGTTTCAAAGGCCTTTAAACACCATTTTTAACCACATTTTAATATTTTCCTCAAAAATGGATTTTTTTGTTATATACAAAATAGGGGTATGTCTGGTTTTTAAAATGCGATTTTATGAAGAATGGTCCAAGATATCGATTTACATAAGGTATACCTTTTTTGTACAAAAATGATGAAGGAATTAAACGGTCAAAACCAAAATGTCAAATTTTTAATCTCTGTAAAATATGCATATAATAAACGAAAAAATTCGTCTTACCCTGTATAATTATGAATTGCTGCGCTATTATTTGCCTTTGGAAAAAACAGTGGTATGAGTTTATTTAAATGCCCAAATATAATTATTATTGGGGCAACCGTTTAAAAGTTATAAATGAAATAAATTTTTTTATTATAACTTTAAACGTCAAAAATTCCCTAAGAAAGCGCGATAGAACTTTTTTATATGAAGTACTAACATTATTTTGGCTCATCTATTACTTCTACCATTTTTGACCTTACCTTTCGAGAAACCCTGTATAAGCCTTAGTTATTGTAGTATATGGTTAGTTCCTGTAGCAAATTAAATTTATAAAATATATATGGTCAAGGGAGTATATGGAGGAGTATTAGGAATTAAAATCTATAAATTTGTATGAATATGTATGTATTACGAGATAAGTGTGATAAGTGGATGAGGTAGGTTTTTTTTGGCTTATTATTTTTACCAACGCCATTTGACTGATAAACGAGTAAAAAATATATATTTTTTTAAACCAAATATTTTATTCCGTTTTTTATGTTTGTGGTTTGTTTTAGCGTTGTGCAGTTTAATAATGGCCAACAAACGTACTTTAACGGAATGGGGCTTTAATCAAGTGCTTTAAAAGCTTTTAAAACTAAGCATTAAAAAGGATTTGCAACTTCCTCATTAATAATGGTAATTATTTATTCTTTTATTTTTGCGATTAAAATTGGGTAACTGGGCGAACCATTTCCTCTTCCGTGTCTGGGCGGGGTAAAACCATGGTAAAGTAAATGTCTAGACATTAAAGTGGGTTCATTACGTTTTGCTTGACAAAATTTGAGCAGTTTTCGAATTTTTATTATAAAATAGGCATTCCAAATAGCACATAAAAAAGCGAAATATTCACGTTTTGCAAAAATATAACTGTTAAATAATTGCCATTTATGACTGAACATTTAAAATTTTAAAAACTTGTGTCCGCAAAACCTATTGAACCTGCTTTAATTTCTGGACATTCACTTTACATCGTCTTTTACCATGGGCTTACCCCGCCCAGCCACGGAACAGGAAAAGGTTCGCCCAGCACACATTCACTTCGCGGTCTCGAAAGTTTGTTGATTCATAAATAAATAAAAAAAAAAACGATATTTTCTTGCTCCCTTGAAGGGTTTATGTCAGTAACTGCCTCTAGAACAAGTGAGTATTTTTTTTAATCGAAAAGAAGTTGCCAAATCTATTTTAATGCTTACCTTTAAAAGCTTCTATAACACTTTGTTTAAAGCCCCATTCCTGTAAAGTACGTTTGTAGGCCATTATAAAACTGCATAACGCTAAACCAAACCTAAAAACATAGAAAAACGAAATAAAATATTTGGTTTTTAAATAAATTAAGATTTTTACACGCGCCATTTTGGAATCAGTCAAATGCCGTCCGTAAAAATAATACGCCAAGAAAAACCTACCATCCCACACCACACGAAGCACAAAACTGAAATCGTTGATCGTTGCGCGTGTTTTGGAAGACTTTCCGTTGACGAGCGCTACCGAAGTATATCGATTTTTAACGATTCATATCTAGCTAAATTACTTTAGTTAAGATTATTAAAGGTGCCTACTTGTAATACCTAAATATCTAATAGTATTAGGAAGGTCTTTGTCTGCCTTTATTAATGGAAACTTTATTTGATGCATTTAGTAAACACAAATAATAAACTTAATTACCACAATTAAACCGCAACATAATAGTAAATCTGGTAAGATTTTATTAACACGTAAATGGATTGTAACTAAACCAACTAGTTAGTGTTATGCAGAAATTTATTAACAGTAATACCTTGATTTCAGAAAGACAACTTTAATAGTTCTCGAAAGATCAATTTAATATCATTATTAAAAAAATAGCTATGATACCTAAAAATAAAAGAATGGTTATTAACGAAGCAACTGAAAGGTAGTTTAATTAACTGTTTTCTTTCAGTGCATGGCAACGTTGACTCAGGATAGGCTGTCAGTGGATACTCTGTAGACTCGAAAACTCTGTAACAAAAAAAAATAATTAGAAAGATTAAGAAGAAAATTTAATTGTTCTTTTTTTTCTAAAACTCCTAGTAAGAAAATTAATGTGTAATAAAAAGTTACCAACCGTCTTAAATTTTACAGACTGATTACAGCGGTAACATAAAAAATATTCTACATTTAAAAATAATTACTATTTTTTTAAAAAAATAATGAAAAAAACACTTATATAAACTCAAAACTCTGTAAAAAATTAGAAAGATTCCAAAATTTAATTGTTTTTTAAAAGTAAACCAATAGTAAAAATTAATATTTAATCAAAAGTTACCAGCCATCTTAAATTTTCTACAGACTGATTACAACGGTAACATAAAAAAATATTCTACATTTAAAAACTATTTTTAAAAAAAAATAATGAAAAAACACTTATATAAAACTCAAAAACTCTGTAAAAAAATAGAAAAGATTCCAAAATTTAATTGTATTTTTAAAAGTAAACCAATAGTAAGAAAATTAATATTTAATCAAAAGTTACCAGCCATCTTAAATTTTCTACAGACTGATTACAACCGTAACATAAAAAATATTAATTTTACTTTTTTAAAAACTATTTTAAAAAATAATAATAAAAAAACACTTACCACTTACTGTAGTTCGATAAACTCATACAGTGTAGCCGGTTTCGGCTTTCCGACATCTTTTTTCCCTTTATACAACAATCCAACATTATTTTTCTCGTTCATAGCAACGATATTCTCATCTGATAAGTCAAGACGTTTTGGAAGAAATATCTTTCTGTCTTCTAATTCTACCAATATTGATGGTCCAAATTTTGTTAAAACTTTTTTCATATTTAAAACTTTATATATTTTATTTAACTCAAGACTGTCAGAAGAACTGACCTCTTTAAAATTAAGTTGTTCGTTAAGCGAGGATAAAAGAGACATGTTTTATTTTTGTTTGACAAAAATATACTAATAATTACCTTAATAAATTTTGCCTTATATACTCTTTTCTCAATTTATATTTTCAAAACAAGTACTTCCGTTTTTGATTCTCACGGTATATTTTTGTAACAAACAACACAAATTAAAAATATTTTCGAAAAATAAGCCTTGATAAGAAGTAAAATAATATTATTGTTATTGTATTTTGAAAAATAAGGAAGCCTGAAAACCCCATTATTATTGTCAAAAAATATTTGTATTAATGTATGAAAAATAAGGAAACCGCATTATTATTGGAATTTTAAAAATAACAAATATTTGCGTAGCATTTTGTAAAAACAACAACATCAATTTTATTTGTATGTTATGCATTTTATATATACCTACATTTTCTAAAAATAAGGAAACCGAAACAAATATTATGTCGCGAAAGATAAATAAATCGAATTTTAAAACGGAAGCCGTGATAAGCTTTTACTACTAATACTATTACATCAGCTGATTATACGGGTGATGTTAATTTATATATATACCGATCAATTTTGTAAAACGATGAAAAAGCTATTTTTTTAATAAAAATATTATTCCCATTTTGTGAAAACAGCTAAATATACGCGCCCCGCGCGACGCTCGAGGTTCCTTTCCACTCGGCGCCGACGTCAGAGGGCAGACGTCAATCTACGTCAAAGTTCCTAGGTCAAACATTCTACGTCAGGATGCTACGTCAAATTTTTACGTCAGGCTGCTACGTCAAACATTCTACGTCAGGCTGCTACGTCAAAAATCCTACGTCAGACTCGTACGTCAGAGAGCTGACGTAATGGGGCCCAAGTGCCTCGTGACGTCAGGGGCTATACTGCCACATCCTACTACTACAGTAAGTGGTAGCGTGCCCCCATTGTTGGCATTTTCTGCATTGAATAATAGGTTTATTGTTAATTTTACGTTCCCACTTTACTGCTACGTGGTTCAGGAATCTTACTTGTTGTAACTTTTTGAGAGTAATTTCTGGTCCGGTTACAACCATATAAATCGGTCTGTAGTTCGTTCTTAGCTCGAAAATTTTTCTTGCTTCTATATTATGCTCATTGTACAATTGTGTCTTAATTTCTTCAGGCTCCGGTCTGTTGTCAAGCCCTTTCAGTATAAAAGCATGTGTTTTATTTTGTACAGTGGCGTAGGTATGCCATCTGTTTTCCGGGTCTTGCTGCAGAAATTTCGTGAACTCTGTATATTCGTCAATGTCTTTTGGTTGTATAATTGTCGTATTTTTTGAATATGCTGTTGTGTAACCTTTCTTTAGTTTCGTGTTAAGTAGCTTGTGAAAGGTTTCGGCATCTTTTTTGTCCGCTATTATGCCTTGTAGTATAATAGGCGGGGGTTTGTTTGACTTTTTTCTTTCGGTGTTGCTTTGTGTATTTGCATTTGTGTTAGCGTGCTTTTGTTTGGTTTGTTGTGGATTGGTTGGTTGTTGCCGTTGCTGCGTTGTTGCGTTGCTTGTGTCCATTAGGGCATTTTCTTCGTCGTCGTCTTCTTCTTCTGAATCTTCCAGGTTTTGAAATTTGTTTTTTGTCGGTACGTTGATGTATACTCTTTGTTTAAGCTTATCTTTGATTTTAAAATTTCTTAATTCGTCTTCCGAGCTTGTTCCGGAATGTTGACGTTTTTTGGTGTTGTTGTCTTTTTCATTTTTGTCTTTTTGATTATGTAATGTGTCGCTGGCGTTGGTGTTGGTTGGGTGTGTTTCATTATTGAGGTTTAGTTTTAGTGGTTGTGCTTCGACATTTCCGAAGACCCCTTGGAATGCTAAAAGTGGTGATTTTACTGGTGTCACATTCGGTGTCCTGAAGACCTCGTTGTCTGTTAGGCCTGGGGTTGATGGTGTTAGGGGTGTTTGAGGTTTAGACGACGGCTGTGATGGGGGTTGCCGTGTTCGTTAAAGTCGTGCATTTCTTCGTCTTTGTCGGTTTTATTCGTTTTTGGGGGTGGTTTTGTTTGTATTTTGTGAATTAGGATAAGGTGTTTTTTCACCTTGTCGGGGGATGCTTTTTCGTTTCTTAACATTTTCTTGCAGGCTGAGCATGTTGCATGGAATTTGTTAAGATAATATTTGTTTTCTCTACTTTTCTTGTTTATGGAGGAACTTGAACTTCGGCTCGTCGTGCTTTTCGGTCATCTTCGGAACCATCCTGTATCGGTGGTATTTTTTGGTTTGGGGTGCCTTGGGCACCCCGGGGAGTTCCATATTTGGTAGTTGCCCCTTTTTGGGGTTGCTTGATGATGCCTTGTCAAAAGTATTTAGAAAAGTGACTTTTGAAAAATAAAAAAGTAATAGTAACTAAACCGGTCAGACCGGTTTGCTAAGGAATGTTGTTCTAAATGCAGTAAGGTATTTGAAGAATGCTACTAATCGCTTTGGAATTAAGGGAATTCCAAGAATTCAAAAAAGCCTTGTGCAGGACCAATGCTATCGTGTTTTTTGTACACAACCGCACCGTTCACAGTAATACACAAGACTCCGTACTAGTGCTGTTAATTTAATTTGCAGCATAATATTTATTTTTATAAAATCAATAAATATTATGCCGCATATCAATGAAAACCGATAAGAGCTGCATAAATATTATATTCGTATTCGTTGCCAGACACCGAGCTGTTTTTATATTACCATTTTTAGTTAAATATTTATGTACATTTAAGTCACTGCAGTGATTCAAATCACTATTTAAAATCACGGTAATTTAGAAATCACTTTCGCCGTTTCACCGGTTACCGAAAAATCACCGTATTTCCCACACTAGTGGGCACGGGTCGGCTAGTGTAAAATAAAACGTCCAATCTAAAATATCTCAAAATCGGTTGCTCGTAGCGGTATTTATTCATTCCTTTTTGAACAGAGAATATGGAAGAAACGAAATTATCTACCAGAATTATGATATACCAAACAAAAAAATATTCTGGCACTTTGAACAACGGCAACGAATTGCAGGTGGCTCTCTCTACATTTAACAGCAAAAATATGAGCAGCTTTTGATTTCTTACTTTAAAGGAAAACCCTATACCGAATTTTGTGAAAAAAAGCTCCAACAATAAATGAAATATTTAGGAATATTTAAAATAAAATTAAAAGTTTAACACACTGTATCTCGCAAACGATTAACTTTTCGACTATGGTAAATTGCGTTAGATCGTTGTATTTCGGCACAGGAAATCCATAGTAGCATTTTGTACAGACGAATTAGAGACACCCTGTATATTAAACTTAGCAATCTTTAAAAAGCTTATTAAAATATTAATATCCAAGAATTATTTATTTGCCAATCATGTTCTTTAATTAGTGTAAAATTAAATTTAAATTAAAAAAGTGCTGTAAAATAATATTATAGGTGTTTCTTAAGAGACTTCAAAGCTTACCTGCTCTCCAACATTTATTACAAAATTAATTGGTAATGAAAGCTTTTATAGCTCCGTTTATTAACGTCTTATGCAAACAATGAATAATTAAAATAAAATGAACTGAGGGTTAAATTAACAGGAAAGGATACAATTTTTATTTTTTGCATTAATATACTCCGCCACAGAATTAGATAACCCTAACCCGCATTAACTTATCAAAAATTTATATCCTTAACCACAAACACCTAAATAAATACCATTTATATTTAAACCAATCATATTTTCTAAACTAACAGGTTTTTAAATTCTCCCCATGTTTTTTGGGTGGGACACAACCCCAAAAGTATCAAATTAGATATTTTTTCAAAAACCAAGCAAGATACAAAAACATTTTAAGAAAGTCCGGTTAATTTAGACCAAAAAGTAGAAGGCAGGTTACAAAAATTCGCAAGCGTCTGAAAATTTGGAAGATTGTTCACAACACGATTATAAAACAAATAAAATGTAAAAAGTCCTCGTTGATTCGATCCGAGGAAAAAAGGTCACAAAAACCGGTTTTTTGAGGTTTTAAATATGTAGACTAGGTAATTATTTACAAAATTATCCTTATACTTTATCTCCAAGAGCAACCATTTTTAAGATATAACGATTCAAATAATTATAAAAGTTGTAATCGTCATAATGTATAAGTGCACCACGTACATACACCATCGAAGCTGTAATACAAGAATTAATATTATCCTATTCGTTAGCGTATCTTAGAGATATAAAATATTATGAATATAAAAAGGAAAAGGAAACTACTATAACTAAGTGCTTAGATAAATTTTGATATGTATGTTTCGTTAAAAATACTCGAAATAAAAAACAAGAGCGGTTTGCTGATCTTCTTCCAAACTCAGAGCTGCTCATCAACATATTTTTCGGATATATTACCAAGTTTAAGTGTGGCACGGTTCTCAGCTAGACCCAAAAGACTGGGGTTAGAAGTGGGTGGATAAATCATTAGAAACAATTCAAACTTAACTGCCACCTTCACTTGAAAAACTTCTGGACACATTTTCGTACAATTGTAAAAAGTGATGTCTAAATGTGGTTTCCTTTCCTACCAATTTTTAGCCGGGTGCAAATTTTTGTAACCTGGATGTTTAAATTGACCGGACTAAAGAGTTCAAACAGATCTAAACTTAAGTTTTATGGGCTATTCGGCCGTCGTTGTAGATTTTGTATCCTTGACGTTTTGCCAGCGCGAGTGGTTGGCATCTTCAGAAGATTCCTAGTAGACTACTTGCGTACTACTGTGTCCCGGCGCGGACGCAGCGAGTATTTATAGGCAGCTTGGGTGGGCGGGGCCTGTTCCGGTTGGTCGTTGCGCAGTTGTTGTACCTGCTGCGGTGTTATTTTTGTGGTTTTGAGAATTGGTATCCACGTTTTATTGATCTTCATTAATTCTTCTGTTTTGTTGAAGTTGTTGGTATGTTTGTGTATCTCTATGGCTTCCCTGTACAGTCTGGCATGGTAGGATGAGGTATTAGCAATAACCTGGGTATTTTCAAATTTTATGTGGTGCTCTGTGCCTAAAAAGTGTGCTTAGCTACGGCTGATTTGTCAGTCTGTCCCAGGTGGCAGTTAGCTTTAAGTTCTTTAATTCTTGTGTTGATCGATCTCTTGGTCGGTATCCAATAAACTCCTAGGTTCGCCAGTGGGTCCCTTTGTCCTTGGGCGACACTCTTTAACTTTTCTTGTAGGTTTGTTTATAGTTTTAATATTGACATTTTTTAGTAGGCGACCTATTTTGTCCTTTTACCCTTGGAATGTATGGTAAGAAGGCACTTGCCGTTGGTGGACTTGGTTTTGCGATTATCTTTGGGTGCATTGCTTCGTGTATTTCCTTTTCTGAGTATCCATTGGGCATAAGTGCAATTTTTAGGTATGTTACTTTTGAGTTTATTTCACCAGGTTCGCAAACTCTTTTGCCCGTTCTGTAAGCGTTTTGATGATACCGAACTTTTGGCTAGGATGGTGGTAAGTTTAAGTAACTTACGTAAAAAAGGTGAAAAACATGGTTTAAAAGAATATGACACAAAAAAAGTGTTTATTTTATGTGAAATTTCAGATATAGGATTCTCCTTTTATTCCAAAACCCTTTTTATCTAACATGCTGAATTAATAAAAATAGAGGTGGTTTTGTATTGGTCCATTTTTACAATTCGTAGTTTTTGGAGCCCCTGCACAAAACAAAATATATTTCTTAACGTAAATCTTGTTTTTTAAGAAGAAAAGCAGTTGCCATACACAACTTTCTAAAAACATTTAAATTTTTAGTCCATTTGTCCTATTGTAAAGTCAATTTGTGGATATACTAAATACAGGGTGTCCGCGAAAAATATATGTCGTAAATGATATAGTTGACAGAGTAAGCCAAAATATGGTTATTACTTTATTTTAAAAAATCTATCGCGCTTTGTTAGGAATTTATATGAGCGGTATTTTCCTCATGTGGCATGCTTCATCTCTCGTGTTTGATTGCGTTTTGTTTTATTTTGTTTTGTTGTTGCATTTCCATTTTTCTAATTATAAACCCGTCGAAATTCGACGGGGTTCAATCTAGTTTTTGTTTATTAAAAAAAAACAATACCCAAATCATAACGATAATGTTTGGTATTCCTAATACTACACTCCACTTGCAATTGTAATTTTATTTTTACGTTATTAGAATCTTATGTTTACAATATCACTATAAGGTTTGTTCTAGCAAAATGTTGGAAACATGTTAGCAACAATCGTAAAAGGCAGAAATTGTTACAAACATTGGCCAGAAATGTTGGCAACAGTTTTCTGCTGAAACAAAAATAAACAAAGCGTGCATAGTGCTTATACGCCAATACAAGAAAGGTTATGTTAAAAATTTGTCAGTAATGTTTGAAGAAAGTTTGCAAACTTTTCAAACAGTTTCCAACATGTTTTCAACATTTTAAAACTACTGCTGGAACAACAAACAATTGTATAATGTTACAAACATGGCACTGCTGGAACGAGAAATTTGACGTGAGCAGAATCCGAACGGTTGCAAACATTTCTGACAGCCTGCTGGAACAAACCTATAATATTGGTGATACACAGAATAGGTTAGAACTTCGCAAAATCAACTGAACCAATCGGTCAAGTCACCTTTGATTTCGTCATTATTTCTTTTAGTTCATGTGTCACTAGTTTTAAAATTTGACTGTATGCAAATAAATTTAATAGAAATTATTGAAAATAATTAAAGAAATTAAAAAGGAATTTATACTGTTTTAGTATTGCTTCTACAAAAAGTGAGTAAATAAAATTTTCTAACATTAATTCACGACACAGTTATAAAGAGAATAATTGTCTCTTCAAAAATAAGGAGGCTATAATTTTTTGTTGCAATATGATGGCTGTGCCTCAAAAATTAAAATTATTAAGTTTAGGTAAATAAAACATGTATAAAATGGTATTTTGTAAAATTCTTATTCGTTCGTGGAAAAATATAGTATGTAGCACATGCATAAAGTGTCTTTTTTACTCATGGGATTGCCGCACTCGCCCAACGGCTCGTGCTGTCAAACTTTCCATTGGTAAAATAAAATATACTTTTATGCACTGGTTACATAAATTACTATTATAATTTATTATTTCTTCCTAGAATTATTAATTAGCTATCTCCCTAACTTAATCATATTACTAACTTTTTTTTCAAGTTTTGTTTATTGTTTGTTTTAAGCAATAATTTTTCAAGTTTAGGCGCATAGGTTAAAAATCACCCTGTATAACAACTCTAGTAAATACTTGGAAAACGACTGCCAGAAATGTACTCTCAGTATTTTTTAGGTATTAAAACATTTAGCATACACTGAAAGAAAACAGTTAATTAAACTACCTTTCAGTTGCTTCGTTAATAACCATTCTTTTATTTTTAGGTATCATAGCCATTTTTTTAATAATGATATTAAATTGATCTTTCGAGAACTATTAAAGTTGTCTTTCTGAAATCAAGGTATTACTGTTAATAAATTTCTGCATAACACTAACTAGTTGGTTTAGTTACAATCCATTTACGTGTTAATAAAATCTTACCAGATTTACTATTATGTTGCGGTTTAATTGTGGTAATTAAGTTTATTATTTGTGTTTATTAAATGCATCAAATAAAGTTTCCATTAATAAAGGCAGACAAAGACCTTCCTAATACTATTAGATATTCAGGTATTACAAGTGGGCACCTTTAATAATCTTAACTAAAGTAATTTAGCTAGATATGAATCGTTAAAAATCGATATACTTCGGTAGCGCTCGTCAACGGAAAGTCTTCCAAAACAGGCACAACGATTTCAGTTTTGTGCTTCGTGTGGTGTGGGAATGGTAGGTTTTTCTTGGCGTATTATTTTTACGGACGGCATTTGACTGATTCCAAAATGGCGCGTGTTAAAATCTTAATTTATTTAAAAACCAAATATTTTATTTCGTTTTTCTATGTTTTTGGTTTGGTTTAGCGTTATGCAGTTTTATAATGGCCTACAAACGTACTTTTACAGGAATGGGGCTTTAAACAAAGTGTTATAGAAGCTTTTAAAGGTAAGCATTAAAATAGATTTGCAACTTCTTAATTAATATTGGTAATTATTTATTCTTTTATTTTTTCGATTAAAAAAAAATACTCACTTGTTCTAGAGGCAGTTACTGACATAAACCCTTCAAGGGAGCAAGAAAATATCGTTTTTTTATTTATTTATGAATCAACAAACTTTTGAGACCGCGAAGTGAATTGTGTGCTGGGCGAACCTTTTCCTGTTCCGTGGCTGGGCGGGGTAAGCCCATGGTAAAAGACGATGTAAAGTGAATGTCCAGAAATTAAAGCAGGTTCAATAGGTTTTGCGGACACAAGTTTTTAAAATTTTAAATGTTCAGTCATAAATGGCAATTATTTAACAGTTATATTTTTTGCAAAACGTGAATATTTCGCTTTTTATGTGCTATTTGAAATGCCTATTTTATAATAAAATTTCGGAAACTGCTCAAATTTTGTCAAGCAAAACGTAATGAACCCACTTTAATTTCTAGACTTTTACCATGGTTTTACCCCGCCCAGCCACGGAAGAGGAAATGGTTCGCCCAGTAACCCAATTTTAATCGCAAAAATAAAAGAATAAATAATTACCATTATTAATGAGGAAGTTGCAAATCCTTTTAATGCTTAGTTTTAAAAGCTTTTATAGCACTTTGATTAAAGCCCCATTCCATTAAAGTACGTTTGTTGGCCATTATTAAACTGCACAACGCTAAAACAAACCACAAACATAAAAAACGGAATAAAATATTTGGTTTTAAAAAATATATATTTTTTACTCGTTTATCAGTCAAATGGTGTTGGTAAAAATAATAAGCCAAAAAAACCTACCTCATCCACTTATCACACTTATCTCGTAATACATACCTATACATACAAATTTATAGATTTTAATTCCTAATACTTCTCCATATACTCCCTTGACCATATATATTTTATAATTATATTTAATTTGCTACAGGAACTAGAGCTTATTTGCTGAAGCAACTAAAGCCATATACTACAATAACTAAGGCTTATACAGGGTGTCTCGAAAGGTAAGGTCAAAAATGGTGGAAATGATAGATGAGCCAAAATAATGTTAGTACCTCATATAAAAAAAAGTTCTATCGCGCTTTCTTAGGGAATTTTTGACGTTTAAAGTTAGAATAAAAAATTTTATTTCATTTATAACTTTTAAACGGTTGCCCCAATAATAATTATATTTGGGCATTTAAATAAACTCATACCAGTGTTTTTTTCAGAGGCAAATGATAGCGCAGCAATTCATAATTATACAGGGTAAGACGAATTTTTTCGTTTATTATATGCATATTATTTACAGAGATTAAAAATTTGAAATTTTGGTTTGACCGTTTAATTCCTTCATCATTTTTGTACAAAAAAGGTATACCTTATGTAAATCGATATCTTGGACCATTCTTCATAAAATCGCATTTTAAAACCAGACATACCCCTATTTTGTATATAACAAAAAAATCCATTTTTTGAGGAAAATATTAAAATGTGGTAAAAAATGGTGTTTAAAGGCCTTTGAAACTTTATAACACAAATAAAGACTGTTTTTTAAAAATTTTACCATATTTTAATAATTTTCTCAAAAATTGATTTTTTATTACATACAAAATGGGGGTATGTCTGGATTTAAAATGCGTTTATATGAAAAACGGTTCACGGTATCAATTTAAATAAAGTATACCTTTTTGTACGAAACTGATAGAGAAATTATACGGTCAAACCAAAATGTAATTTTTTACCTCTGTAAGAAATGCATTAAATAAACGAAAAAATTCGTCTCACCCTGTATAATTATGACTTACGGCGCATCATTTGCCTATGGAAAAAAGCATTGGTACGAGTTAATTTAAATGCCTAAATATCATTATTATTGTGGCAACCGTTCAAAAGTTATTAATGAAATACTATTTTTTATATTCTAACTTTAAACCTCATAACTCCCTAAGGAAGCGCGATAGAACTTCTTTTTTATATGAAGTACTAACATTATTTTGGCTCACTCTACCACCCCTATCATTTTTGACCTCACCTTTCCGGACACCCTGTATATTCCAGCAAGCTACATTTTTTGTGTGTATTACCATAATGTTGATATAGTAATACTGATAATAAGATTGAATATCAGTCACAACTAAGTCCATTGAGCAGTAAAAAGTAAATGACTTAATTACCATAATGTCATGGACTAACAGCGGTAACTAGACGACTTTAATAACCACACTACCAATGCCAAATAATGGTCGCTAACATATCAGATATTTTTCGGTTATTAAGCCGACTTACTTATAGTAACTAATTTGGAAGTAGAAAGTCAACTTTAATTATGACATTAACTGATCTTATCTGTCCCCTATTTAACTGAGATAATTTAGTTATGATTATTAAAACTTTAATTATGGTTGCTAGAAATTTCTCTCAGTGTACTTTAATATAGCTTTTAAATTTTTTATTAGGTATTTTTTATATTTTTAAAGCTTAGATTAGATTAGATTAGATTAGGAGGTGGATTGCATATCCTCTAACACTGCAACCTGCTCAGGTTTATTGTGTGTCCTTCGTCCATAGGTTAGAGCACGCTATCCAAGCCGGTCTGTTTAATCAGACTCCACAAGCTTGAAACTGGCCCCTTGGTATATCTTGCCGCTTTAGGTTTTTCTTCACCCAGCCTTGCAAACCGCAGACAACAAAGGGCTTCGCAGTAGCACCATACGTGTTCTGCGGTTTCTTCCTCCTCCTGGCAGAACCTACATAGGTTTTCTTCTGCCAGGCCCATAGTTTCCAGGTGTTTATTCAGTCTGCAATGACCTGTCAGTTGACCCACTATTATTCTTACTGCCTTCCGGTTATAATTCAGAAGGTCTTTTGTAAATTCTGGCGAGTAAGCCTTGATGAACACTTTCGCCTGACGCTGTCCTGGTGTTCTCCTCCACCAGTCTTGTGATTCCCTCATAATCCATGATCTAATGGATGACCTTACCTGGCATGATGGAATACCACAGTAGGGCTCAGGACCTACCATTGTCCTACCAGTCCCCTCCTTTGCCAATTTATCAGCTTCTTCATTGCCTTCGTGGCCTTCGTGTCTTGGTACCCAGGCAATGGTTAGCTTGTTGAACGCACCCACCTCTTCCAGGGCAATTACGCAGTCCCGCACCAGCTTGGAGCTGATTTTGCATGAACTGAGTGCCCTGATGGCTGCCTGGCTGTCCTTTTAAAGCTTTCTTAAGTACGTCGCACTTAACCTATTTAAAATAAATTAAATAATTTATACATAATAAAATAATTTACTTGTAATTCACAAACGCTACAATTTGAAAAAAGAAACAAACTGTGTAATTACCATATAAGCAATAAAATTTGTGTAATTAAAATCTAAACCGGATAGGCGGTGATAGACGAGGCTAGGATAACTCTAACTAAAAATTAATTTCGTACTAAATGTCGGGCAAGTGTTAAGCGGTAAATTCCGTGGGGTAAAACTTTAATTTAATTTTATAATACCTTTTTAACCCATTTATAATTAAAGGCAAATACAATCTCGGTAAAAGATGATTAAACAATAATTTAATCTGCGAGGGTTAATAGGAAAATGTTCGTTTAAAAACTATTTACTTACTTACCTACTGGTTTACCAAATTTAAATGTTTTAAAAATGTATGCATTTTTGATAATGAACAAAAAAATCTTTTAGGCACACTGGGTATTTCAATTCCATTTTTCCAGACGAATTTTGACTAAGACCAGGTTGTCGACCGAGAATCTTAACCTTTTCGTTTCTTTTCCACCTACGACATTTTTCCCAAAATAAACAAAGCAAGGCTTTATCAAAGATTAGTTATTTTAACTTTACTCTGTGGCTTTATCATAAAAATATTTGAAGAAATTGTCGAAATAAATAATATAACCTTAAAAAATAAACAAAGAAAAATATTGTGCGCATGGCGATGCCATTCGCTATTTTAAATAGCACACGGCATTATCAGCCCGCACATTACCCCATGCGGTAACGTTATTACCACCAGCGACGGTAAAAATCGAATCGCGCATAACTTAACTGTCATAATAGCGCTTACGTTAATACCGCATGTCACCCATATCTCTCTATTAATAAGGATAGAACATATGGATAGAACCTTGCGGTTTCTGCGAACCTGCGCTACTATTTTGTGAAACGAGAGATGCCGTAAACAAAGCCGTCATGCATACCTCTCTTAGGGCCGTATTTGTAGTGCTTTGTCAGTAGCGTAGCTAGGCGTAGGCTGTGTAGGCGGTCGCCTACGGCCTTGCGCTTGGGGATCCTCGCGGCAAAGTGAAGGTATGAAATGTCATGTAGGGAAAAAACATAGTGGAGGTTTTTGTAGGCTTGTAATTGTATAATTTGTTTTAAAAGGGGCATCGCAAAAGTGTAAATGATATGAAAAAGTAAGAAAGTAGTGTTTTAAAAAAAAGGGTGAGGATCTTTTTTTGTCTTTAAGTTTTGTTTCGAGGACAACAAAAGAGCCTCGCAGAAAAGGGGAGCACCTTTTTTTTGCCCCCAAAATTTATTTTGACCAGAAAAAAGTCTTCGCGAATACAATTTTGCCTACGCCTCATTTTGGTCATGCAACGCCACTGGTCTTCCTTAAGGCGTCCTTACACCCTGAGGCACCCTTAAGGGCTTCTAAAGGGTGTCTTAAGGTGTAAGGACGCCTTAAGGAAGCTATATGAATACGGCACTCAGTTTTTGAGCTACAGGGCGATATTAAAAATATTGCATTTAACAACTTCTCAAAAACGTAGAAACGGATTTTTATTTAAAAAAGAAAATTGTAAAATACAGAGTTGGCCAAACATATAGGTTCAAACTTTAAGGGCTAATAACTTTTATATCAATTGAGATATTTTTAAAAAATCTGGAGGACGCCTTTTATGCGCCAAAACACATTTTTGGTATACAAGAAAAAAATAATTATTACCAGTGTCGTTCCTGAGGGGCTTAAGGTTATTATTTTTTAATAAAAAACGGTATGCAAGTGCATTTTTTTTAAATAAAAATAATTTTTAAAATTTTTAATAAAAGAACAAATTTGATTTTTTGACTTTTTAATTGATGCACAGTTTTTGCGTTAATAAATAGTATATGCAACTCGTAAAAAAGCATATTTCCGGACTCTCGGTGTTGCTGGAAGCAAACTTCTCCATCGTCCGGAAATATATCGCTTTTCCTACACGTTACACAATACTATTCTGGTAATTTTTTACATTTTTTTATAAGTAATTTATTTAGCAACGTTTGTATGTATAAGAAAATGTGACAAATTACCTAAATTCTCTTGTGAGTTTTACAAACTGTTAAATTTGATGGCCCATGACTTTATAAACACCTTGTATAAATGAAAATATACACGAACTTATTTGTGTTAAAAAACAGGGTGTCCCAACTCTATTTATACACGAAATAACTTCGCCGTTAAACAAAATATAAAAATAAAGGTAAAACAAAGATATGTAATTTGGATTTTTTTATTGACAGTACTAGTTATTATACGAGGTGGCTCAAAAACATAATTTTCATTATCAAGTGGGTATAACACACACTATACGTTATTTATTGCTGATTTTTGAGATAGTAACAATATGCTGATATACTCATAAACAACCATAGTGAAAAAAGAAAAAATATTAAGGTTGGAATAATTTTTAAATAATTCTGTTACTGTCAAAGTAACAATTAATTTAATACCATGTAATTAATTTGCTTTTATTATAAGAACTACTAATAGTTTCTTTTGCAACTTAGTTTATTTTAGACACATAAATACTTAATGTAATTAAAAAATACAGCAATGTGTCAATTAAGGCTGGTTTTTAGGTTAAGTAACTAAATATGTGTCTAAAATAAAAATAATCATCAAAGTTGAAATTCAAACTATCCATAATTTGGCTATATTCCGCCTTCTTTTTGCACAAAATTCTTGATATAACACTAAATTGGCATACAATATTTTATGAACATCCTTAAATAACCTCTTTTTAGTTATTTTACAGGTTTTTTACGCCCAAAACGCTGCAACCATGCATACACCTATGTGTATAGTGGTTTCAAACATGGCGACTTGATTTAAAGCAAACCTTTTATTATATTAATAAAGAAAGCCTTATAATCAGTAAAAAACAGGTTTTAAAAAGGTTTTTAATGTAAAATGAAATATTGTTTGCCAATTTAGTGTTATATCAGGAATTTAGTGCAAAAAGAAGGGAGAATATAGTAAAAATAAGGATAGTAGACAGTAGTGACGTCATACACGTGCCCGGTAAAAAATAATCGCGGCACATCAACGTGCCCCTAGTCACTTCGAAAATAAATACTTATATACTTACCTATAAGTAGACCTTGCAATGGCAGGTAATTAATAAAATTTTATTATATCATTTGTCACTCGGACAGTGACAGATTTTTTAAAAATAAATAAAACCAAAATATGTTATTATCTTTTTACTTTTAATCGTTAATGATTATATCAACACCCTTTTGATATCTCAAAAACCGGCAAAAATTGACCTATTCTGTATGTTATACATTTTTTATGTAGAATTCATTAAAAGTCAAAAATCGTTAAATATACAGGTTGTGCCACAGGGTCGTACGCAGAAATGGGTTTTGGGGGAGGGGGAGAAGAGGGGGGACAATAAAGTAAAAAAGAGATCCACGAGAAAAAGTGAAGAGCACAAAAGATAAAAAAGTTTCCTACCTACAATGCAGATGCAAACTTACCCCGATAAACATACTTCCATACGCAATTTCAGCAATAAAAATATTAAAGAGCAAAAAACAAGAGGTTCTCACCTTTTCTCCTTAGGGAAGGGGGCAATTGCCCATTGCCACCCCTTCGTTCGGCTCTGGTGTGCTATTTAAAACCTACCTGACTATAAAAAAAAAATTGAGACACCTTGTATATTAACTGATACTGTCAATAAAATGAGTGTATCCAAATAAACTGTCAATAAAAAGAGTGTATCCAAATAACTATATATTTTATTTTTGAATCTTGTATAGGGGCGAAGTCATTTCGTGTATAAATTAAATTGGGACACCCTGTACTTATTAAAATACATACACTTTTTCTAAGTCCTAAAATAAAATTACTTTAATCCGTAACTGTTTTACTCACCTAATGAGTTCATAACTTTATTAGAAGCGGCATATCAAAAGACCAAAATTCTCCCCTTTAATACCACTTTCCTAACTTTCTTAATTTTATTTTATTACGTGCTAAGTATATTTATACCAACTTAACGAAAACATAATTTAACATTTTCTGCTTGGTTTTACTAAATAAATTAAACAAATTAAGAAATTTAACAAAATGTTTTGCATTTGTTTAATTCATGGTAGCTCGTGGCTATCTGTACAGGGTATTTTCTTACTACGGTATGAGACTAAGGTGATATTTTATGTTATTTTATAAAAAAAGTTCCTATATACATATGTTCAAACTTGCTTCATCTCCAAGTCACACCCCCCACAGACGCTCAGGTCTACCCACGGTCTACCCACGGTCTACCTGATCAGAAAGAACTGTACAATTTTTTATTCAGGTAGACCTGAGTGTGTGTGGGCAAAACTTTACAGTTTTTTTAACCTGTTCAGGCGACCGAAGTAAAATCAAAAATATCCCATTTGTACCCACCACTGACACTCAGGTCGACCGTAGAGGTTGTAAATTTTTTTAACCTGTTTATTTTAAAAAGGCAACTGAAGCCGGCATCCTTTGTGAACTCGAGGGTGAACTGGTTTATTTGTAATTGAAAAAATACATAGTAATTGATTATGGCAACAGAATTTTTTAAATAATGCAAAACATTTTTTGGGCTGTTTTTTTAAATTAAAAATGAATAAACTATAGGTAAACTTCATTTAATAACTTAATGATTATAAATATAATTTAAATGTCATAAAAAATACTAAAATTAAATAAATGTAATATACAAGGTGTCCCATAAATAAAAGCTTGTGTGTGCGCAGTTTTTCTCTCCGGTAGTCCGGAGTGCATCTAGAGTGTTTCCCAATTTACGGTAAAAAATTAAAGGTTGTTTTGTAAGATAATAAAATTGAAAGTTGAGATTATACTCCCAACTCGGACCCATACTTAAAAAGGTAAAAGTTATTATTTTGTTTTATTAATTATAGACTTTACCATAACTTTTAGCCAACCAATAGCGGTTTTTGTTTCAAATATATACTTTTTTATATTTTTTGAACGTAAACAGATGGGGAAAGGTCGCTTCTTATTCGGATCTTAGACTAATTGCATATCACTATGTGAAAGTAATAACAAATTTTAAAGAAAATAACAATAACATTTAAACTAACGACTTTTAATGAATCAGGTGTCTTTTAAAGTTTTTCAGTGTCTTTGAGTGTCCAGAGGCAAGTAATTAGGTTAATTTTATTTTCGTTTTCTTAAAAAGTAAGTGAGATCAGTGCTGTGGAGTTTGTGAGCGAAGCAGCATCGTTTTTCTTACGTCGCAGAAAAGTTTCCGTGAAGAAGGGGTTTTCTAAGACATTTAACATTTGTTCTTGTCTCTAGTGCTAGGGTAAGTTGAGCATTAGCTAGATTTCATTTAATTGCTTGCTTTTTCATAGTTCGCGTTGCTTTTTGAATTCTTTGTGATCCATCTTCTCTGGCCTACCAATCTCGTAAAAGGTCTTTTCTGGTGGGGTAGTATGAGTGATCCTGGGGGAGGAACCCCCAGCCACAACTAACCCTGTCGCAAATAAGCGATGATTCAAATAAAAAGATAGATATCTCTGAAAAACCTGAAAATAAAAATTCTCAAATCTCCAATCCAAAAAATGACGGACAAAAAAAGAACAACAAACAGTTTTTTATACTAACATGGACTCTGGTCCTTTCATTGTTTACTTAGAATCAACGGAAAAAACTGGTTTTAATATCGGTAAATTTAATACTGTGAAAATTGCAAGAGAAATTTTTAATCTTAACCTTAATGATGTTAAAAAAATTAATAAAAAAGGGTCCAACAGACTCTCAATTGAATTTATAACATTTTCTAGTGCAAATAATTTCGTAAATAATCCTACACTTTTGAGTAAAGGCTATAAAATGTTTATCCCTTTCAATTTTGTAACCTCAAAAGGCCTAATTAGGCAAGTAGACTCTGATATCAGTGAAAATGAACTCATTCAACATAGTCAAGCTTCGGGTAATATTGAAATTTTGTCGGCTACAAGACTGAATAGAAAAGTAATTGATAGGGAAACGCAAAATGTTTCATATCAACCTACAGGTTCTGTTTTACTCACGTTTAAAGGAGTCTCCTTGCCCAAATATGTTAGGTTTTATGGCCTCGAACATTCAGTTTGTACATATGTGTCTCCAGTGACACAGTGTTTCCGATGTTTAAGATACGGACACACTAGAAAAAACTGTAAAGGTAGAGAAAAATGTTATAATTGTGCAGAGGACTGCCATATTAGCGAACCTATTTCAAATAATGAGGAATATCCGTGCAAAACCAAATGTTTTTATTGTAAGAACGAACATAAAACTACTTCAAAAAATGTCCGGAATTTAGTAGACAAAAAAATATAAAAGAATTAATGGCTTTTGAAAATTTAACATTCTTCGATGCCAATGAAATATGTAAAAAACTTATATTATTAGAGATCAATTCATTTTTAACGCGAACGACTTCCCAACTATTAAAACAAAAATAACAGCATAAATCCCGGTTCCAATAATTCACAAGCAGCAAACGTAACAGCAACTTCCGAACGAAGAATCCAAAATTTCAGAAACGGCGCAATAAAACGGTCATACGAACAGGTGGTTTCTACTGAAAAGAAAAGAATTATTCAAAAAGGTTTTGATAAAAAGAAGCATGACGAAGCTCTTTTTTCCCAAACACACGACCCGCCAAACTGCCCACCAACACAAATCAATCTGTTTATGGTCACCCATCAACGTCCTTTGCTCCCTCTATGCCCCCTAACGACACTCCAAGGCCTAACAATAGTGCACCTTACCTAGCTTCCAACGATACAAATAACGAAATAGCTTACATAATACAATTTTTAACCAACACTAATAACGAAACAAGAAAAACCATAATAAATTTCTTGCATAATTCCATATCGGAGTCTCTCACCGAGGACTCTGATATGGATTATACTTAAATAACAATTTTCTCAACCTATATACCTAAAATTAAGCCATCCCTTTTAATAAATGTACACATCATTACTAAATTCTTTAACATACGCAAACCTAGATGGCTGATAAAACAAAGCTGAAGTTATTGCAATGGAATATCAGAAGTATAAAGTCTAACAGGGATAACTTAATAAATTTAATAGTGGAAAAAACCCAGATCTTATTTTCTTAAATGAGACCTGGTTAAAACCCACTCAAACTTTTAATTTAAAAACATATAAAATTCTCAGACAAGATAGAGAGGATGGCTATGGCGGTGTAGCAACATTAATTAAAAATAATATAATTTTTAATAAAGTAAAAGAATTTAGTTCAAATAATACTCAATATATAATAATAAAAATTTCAGATTATCACTTAATAAATATTTATACCAACTCAAACAATAATATTAACGAGGAGCTGCTTCAGGAGCTCACGGAAAATATAAACATAAAAAAATCATTTTAATGGGAGATTTAAATTCACACCATCCCCTTTGGGATAACTCACCTACCAACAGAGGAGGAAAAATTTTAAGTGACTTCATAATGGACAAAGACCTGGTTGTCATGAACGACGGGTCTTCAACTTTATTTCAAAACCCAAATTCTAACCTTAGTGCACTCGATCTAACCATCATTAGCAGTCAGTTAGCAATCAATTCACAATGGAGTGTTCTTCAAGACTGTGGCAATAGTAACCACTACCCCACACTTCTAGAAATTAATAACAATACACACTTCAAATTTAACTCAGAATGTTTAGGCACTCATTCCATTAGAAATTTCAAGAAAGCAGATTGGGATTTATTCCAAAACCAAATAACAATCCAGTTAATTGACAGAAACTTGGACACTGACTATGAGGAACTCGGTAAAATCATGGATGAAGTAGCTCAGGAAACAATACCTGTTAAAATATGTGGCTTACCTCGCAAAACAAACAACCCATGGTGGGATGAAGAATGTTCCACATGGATAAAGGAAAGAAAACTATCAATAAATTATTTTAATACATCCCCTACCCTAGAAAACTACATTATGACCAAAAAACTATAGCGGTGGTAAGAAAAATCTTAGAAATAAAAAAAGACAAAAATTCCAGATATTTTGCGAAACACTAAACAGAGAATCAAATGTCACATATGTTTGGAACAAAATTAAAAAATTCTCAAATAATAACAAAAACAGAAACAATAACCTCTCAATTTCGGACGACACAAAAAGGCAATACTCTTCAAGATGTCTTCAGTCGATATCGACCCATCTTTTCAACTTTGTACACCCGAAAATGACTCACAATTATTCACTATACATGAGCTGAATAACGCTCTACAAGACAAAAAACTATCGGCAGCAGGCATGGACGACTTGTCATACCCTATGCTTAAGAACCTCCCTTTTAAAGGAAAACAAATTTTATTAAATAATTATAACAACTTCTTAATGGGACATACCCTACCAAATTCTTGGAAAAAATTCAATGTTATAACCCTCTTAAAACCGAACAAAGACCCATCCTTGCCAGACAGTTATCGACCAATAATTTTATCCTCCTGTGGATGTAAAACTTTGGAAATAATGATTAAAAACCGCCTAGACTGGATGCTGGAGCATAGGATTACCTTTTGTAATGAAATGGCTGGATTTCGTAAAGGAAGGGGAATATACGATAATGTGGCCTTTTTGTCCTCCTACATATTTGACGCTTTTAATTCTTCGGAAACCGTTATCGCCATATTCTTGGATATTAAATCTGCCTATGACCATGTTAATATATACACATTATATCGAAAACTAATGAACTTAAATATTCCCACAGACATAAATAACCTTATCTATAGAATACTCTCGAAAAGACTGATTTACAGTAGAAGCATTGATGGAAACTTTATGGGCCCTTACTTAGCAACCAAAGGCATCCCTCAGGGATCACCTTTAAGTACCATCCTTTTTAATGTATACCTGTATGATCTTTTTAAATTACCCTTAAATAATACCAAACTTATAGGCTATGCAGATGACCTAGTTCTCTTTGTAAGAGGCTCTAACTTAGAAGTCATGGGTGCTCAAATAAACACAGCACTAGAACAAGTCTACACTTACCTAAAACAACATGAATTGTGTCTGTCACTAGAAAAATGCGAAGCCATCTGGTTTACAAAGGGTAAAAGAAAAAATACACCTCCAAATGTTAAAATCAATGATCATACTATACAGTACAAAAATTATGTAAAATACCTGGGAATCTATCTGCACCAACATCTAAAATGGGACATTCATATCAATCATATATTTAACAAGGCAAAGAAATCTCTAAACATCCTTAAAGCATTGTGCAGAGTGTGGTGGGGAGCCGACCCAAACACCCTGTTGACAGTATTTCACGCATTGGTAACCTCACACCTGGATTTTGGATCCATCTTTATAAAACCTGTGAATCACAAGAGTCTTAATAAATTAGATACAGCCTTTTATGAAGGCCTACGTATTAGCCTTGGATGCATGAAGTCTACACCAAGAGCTGCACTCTTAGCAGAAGCAGCTACCACTGACCTCGAACAGAGGCGGAAAATGCTGGCCACTAAATTTATATCAAGAAAAATACATATTAGAAATCACCCACTAATCGAAATACTTTTAAAACTACGCAGCAAATTAATACTTACACCAACTTTTCAAACAGAATTAAATATACCATACTTAATTTCAGCTATTTATAATTTTTTTCCATATTTTGCAAACATTTATAAAAATCTAAATATGCCCTGCTATGAAGTAGACTTCAAAATTTTAAATAACCCCATAAAAATCATAGACTGCGCTATTAAAAAAACGAACTAATGATTCGAGAAAAATTCGCGTTAATCACAGAAAAATATAAAAACTCTTTTATTTTTATATATACTGATGCTTCCAAAAAGGATAAAAAGGTGGGATACGGTATAACAATTCCTGAATTACAATACAAGTTCTCTTCAAGACTTCCTGACTCTCTCTCCATTTGTAAGGCTGAAATCATAGCCATACATGAGGCAGTGAAAATAGCTACTGTAAAACACTTAAAAAAGGTAATTATCTTCTCTGATTCCAAAAGTGCTATCCAAAAGATTAATAAATACCATCTAAATGCCTCCAGCGACTACTGGACACTTAGAACAAAGAGACTTATTTTTCTAGCCAATGAAAATAACTTTGATATCCGACTCTCATGGATCCCAGGACACTCTGATATTCCGGGCAATACTGAAGCAGACATTTTAGCCAATATAGGTAAAAACTTAAACATTCCCAAAAAATACTGGTTGATTCTCAAGAATACTATAATCAAATTAAAAACGATCTTAAAACAAAGTTTAAAAATAATTGGAGTTCACTTGTAAAAAATAAAAACTATAAATATTCAAAAGTTCAGACAAATTTTCCAAGTAAAAAATGGTTTTCAGACTTTCCCTATAAAGATAGGCGTCACATCACAACAATAATTAGAATGCGTACAGGTCATTGCTTAACCAACGAACATTTATTTAAAATTAAAATAAAAGATAGCCCTCTTTGCGAGTGTGGATGCATTGAGAACATGGATCATATTTTTTTCGAATGTCCCATCAATGTTGTTCCGAACCTTGATTAACGAACTCGCTCAAGTGTTTATAGTGTTTACGTAACCAGGGACGTAGCAGATAGGTGAAAAGAAGGTATTTTTACAAATTGTAAAAAAGTTTGAATTAAACAAAAAAAGTACTCAGTGTGTCTCTACACTGTCCCAGGAGTCACCCATTTTAATATGTTAAAGTATTTCCATAACACCCTGTATAAAAAAGTGTTTGAACGACAACAGATTGGGAAAGGTCGCTTCTTATTCGGATCTTAGACTAATTGCATATCACTATGTGAAAGTAATAACAAATTTTAAAGAAAATAACAATAACATTTAAACTAACGACTTTTAATCAATCAGGTGTCTTTTAAATATTTTCAATGTCTTTGGGTGTCCAGAGCAAGTAATTAGGTTAATTTTATTTTCGTTTTCTTAAAAGTAAGTGAGATAAAAAAAACTTAATGACAAAATAAATGTTTTTTTTAAGCAAAGAAAATATGAATATAGAAGACAGCCCAATCGAAACCGAATGAGGAATATGTAAGATAATAATAAAACTCTAAATATTTTTAAAAATTTCAACACCCTGTATTTTGAAAATAATGTTATTTTGGGCTCTTACAGTGTGTCCACGAATGGACTTTTTACTCTACCTCTAAAATTTTTTATTTTTATTATTACGAAACGAAAAATCTTTCTCTAAAAAGCTAAAAGCCATATTAAAAAATGCCCTATGATATACAGGGTGGTTTAAAATCGCAAAAATAAATTTTTAAAAATAAAAAAATTGAAAAATATATTTGGAAACTACCTAATACAAAAGCATTAAAAAGTAAGTTTTATACATTTTTTATCATTTATGATTACTCGAGAAAATTAGGTGTTAACTAAAATAATCTTTACATAATAATATGCAAACATTATTTAGTTAAGTTAAAATGCATGGAAATATTATCCAAAGGGTAACGATTTATTTAACAAAAAATTAAAATTTCTATTACGTGTTAGTATTTAAATAAGTAAGTACTTACAAAAATATTAATAACAGATTTTTTTATATTGTCAAAATACCATTTTCGTAATTTTGAATCTCCCTGTATATCATTAGGCGATTCTTTTTAACGCTTTTATTTTAAAAATCTCTTTTCTTTCTACGTAATTGTAAAAATATTTTTTAATTTGTTCTTTTTACGTTAACCTTAAGTTTCTCCAGAAACCATAATCAATGGAAAAAAATTATTTTAAATTTTAATTTACTTTTTTTAATTATTATTAATTAATATTAGAAATTACTATTAGAATAGTAGGTAGTATCAAAAATATATTCTTTTTTTTTTCAAAGTAATATTTCGCATTTTTAAACCACCTTGTATATTCTGCAGCGATTTTTTTCTTCTCTTCAACATCGTTATTTTCTTATTTAAAATATATATATATATATATATATATATATATATATATATATATATATATATATATATATATATATATATATATATATATATATATATATTCTACTCCTTTTAAAGACTGTCAAAGAAAACATCATGCTTTTCTATGCTATCCACCACGACTCTCTCCCCAGACCGGTTTCGCCTGCCTTACAGGAACTCATCAGTGAGGCTGTATCGAGTCTTGGTGAATAGCATAGAAAACAAGCGTCTACTTATTAGACAAGTTTCATTGTCAAGCGGTAAGATATTAAATCCTGCCGTTGATGCCCTACTGAAATCGAATTCAGTAAATACGAGCATCAATTGTAGCGGGGTGGCTATATATGTTATGAAGCACAAGGAAAAAATTCCTACTGTCTTGGTGTATTATATAAAATATTTTACTCCCTGTACTCCCCTACAATTGATGCTCGTATTTACTGAATGCGATTTCAGTAGGGCATCAACGGCGGCAGGATCTAGTAGAATATGTTATATAATACACCAAGACAGTAGGGAATTTATATATATATATATATTATAAACAATAATTTACATTTTCTGACGTTTCGCTTTACATGAAAGGCTTTTTCAAAGATCTATTTATTTATATTAACGATAGTCTTTTGGCATGTTCCTACAAAATAATAACGAGTTAAACCAACATTAATTATTTACAAAACATTAAATGGATGATTTTTTTTTACATTTAAAATTCTTATATTTATATAATAAAACTGACACAAAGGTAGACATAAGACAATTTAAACTACATTTTAAAAAACTAACGAAATAAAATAATGGGATACGCCCCTTGAAAACATACCTTTTATATTAGATATTTATTAGAGATTAATGCAACTGTTTTGTTGATAGTCGGCAGGATAAGAATTTCAGTTGATTTTTTTTATTAACTAAAAAAATTGTGTTAATATGGTTTCAAAAATACAATCTTAATCCTATGTAGTGCAGATAATTATGTTATGTTTGAGATAGATACTCTTATTATTTTATTAAATTGTAATAAATTTGACTTAATTTTTCAATGTCTTTTTTGTTGTTTACACAATTTTTTTCTTTTTTATATGGATCATTTCCTTTACTATTAGTTTTTGGTATTTTTTATCTTAATCAAGTATTTTTGTTTCTGTGTAATTAAAAGAATGTTTTGTTTCAATTTCGTGTTTATGTAAAGCTGTAGATGCATTTTTTGGTATTTGTGACCATTTAATCTGTTGTTTAGATGTTGGGTAGTCATACCAATGTATTTTTTGGACAATTAGAGCAAGGGATGGAATAAACGACATTTTGATTTTTCTTTTGGGGTGTTTGACTTTTTAGTCTTGTAAAAAGTGACTTATTAAGTTGTGTCCTTTGTGACATACTATAATATTATGTTTATATAAAATATATTTAATTTTTTCCGACAAATAGTTTGTGTGGCATGGCGATATATTTTTTATTTTCCAAGTTGTCATTTTTGGTAATAAAGGCCTCTTTATTATAAAATTTTTGAATTCTTTGTTTAATAATTTTATTAATTAGTGGTAATGGAAAATTATTGTTTTTTAAAATGTCTCTCACTTTATTTAATGTTTCTTGTCTGTATTCAGGTGATGTCAACTGAATTGCCCTGTCAGCTAGGCCCTTTATGACGCTATGTTTTTGATTTGCTGGGTGGTTTGAATTGTAATTTAAGTACCTCCCAGACCAGGTTAGTTTGGTGTACCACATTGTTTTAAGTTTTGGGCTTTCAACATTTCTTATTATAGTCAAATCTAAAAAATTTATTTTATTATTTATTTCAGTCTCTAGAGTGAATTGAATTTTTGGGTGAAAAGAATTAAATTTGTTAAGAAATTCATAAATTTGATCTTCTGGGACAGCCGCAAGGCAATCATCGACATACCTTTTAAAGAATAATATTGGAATACCCAAATTACACATGACATCCTCCTCTAGGTATTCCATGACTAATTGCGCAATTGTTGATGATATTGGAGCGAAAAGACGAAAAAACATACCAACATCCGAACATATTTCTTGTGTCGAATCTGCTATTTATAATGAACCTTCAGAAATTAAAGAAGCAATTAGAGCCGAAGTTGTCAATGTCATTACTAACCATAAAATTAAAACGAGGCATAAAAATATAAAAGTTAACAAAACCCAAAGTAAAATCCAAAAACAAGTTGTAAAAACAAAAAAATTCTTAAAAGATAATCCTCAAATAACAATTTTAAAACCGGATAAAAGTAATAAAACTGTAATAATGAACACAATAGATTATAATAACAAAATGAACGATTTACTAAGTGATACTAACACCTATAAAAAAATAAAAAGCGACCCAACAAATCTCTATCAAAAACAAAATAATGCTCTGATAAAAAATTACTAAACAAAAAGAAATTAACGAACAACAATCTAAACAATTGTCTATACTCAACGCCATTTCACCTAAAATATATGGACTGCCCAAGTTGCATAAACAGAACATTCCTCTACGACCTATTGTCTCATCTATTCAATCGCCTTTTTACAATTTGTCAAAGTATTTATCTGAGTGCATTTCTAATATTACCAAACAAAACGAATACTATATTAAAGATTCCTTTACACTTAAAGAATTTCTAAATGAAACAAATATACCACAAAACTATAAATTAATATCTTTAGACGTGGTATCATTGTACACTAACATTCCAACCGACCTTGTTACACGTATTCTTAAAGAAAAATGGGATACTCTTAAAAATTTTACTTCTCTTTCACAGGGCGATTTAATCGAAGCAGTAGAGTTAACACTAGGTAATAATTATTTTCAATATAAAGAAAGTTTTTACAAACAAATTGACGGATGTGTAATGGGCGCTCCAATATCATCAACAATTGCGCAATTAGTCATGGAATACCTAGAGGAGGATGTCATGTGTAATTTGGGTATTCAAATATTATTCTTTAAAAGGTATGTCGATGATTGTCTTGCGGCTGTCCCAGAAGATCAAATTTATGAAGTTCTTAACAAATTTAATTCTTTTCACCCAAAAATTCAATTCACTCTAGAGACTGAAATAAATAATAAAATAATTTTTTAGATCTGACTATAATAAGAAATGTTGACAGCCCAAAACTTAAAACAATGTGGTACACCAAACCAACCTGGTCTGGGAGGTACTTAAATTACAATTCAAACCACCCAGCAAATCAAAAACATAGCGTCATAAAGGGCCTAGCTGACAGGGCAATTCAGTTGACATCACCTGAATACAGACAAGAAACATTAAATAAAGTGAGAGACATTTTAAAAAACAATAATTTTCCGTTACCACTAATTTATAAAATTATTAAACAAAGAATTCAAAACTTTTATAATAAAGAGGCCTTTACTACCAAAAATGACAACTTGGAAAATAAAAAATATATCGCCATGCCATACACAAACTATTTGTCGAAAAAAATTAAATATATTTTAAATAAACATAATATTATAGTATGTCACAAAGGACACAACTTAATAAGTCAATTTTTACAAGACTAAAAAGTCAAACACCCCAAAAGAAAAAAATCAAATGTCGTTTATTCCATCCCTTGCTCTAATTGTCCAAAAAATACATTGGTATGACTACCCAACATCTAAACAACAGATTAAATGGTCACAAATACCAAAAAATGCATCTACAGCTTTACATAAACACGAAATTGAAATAAAACATTCTTTTAATTACACCGAAACAAAAATACTTGATCAAGATAAAAAATACCAAAAACTAATAGTAAAGGAAATGATCCATATAAAAAAGAAAAAAATTGTGTAAACAACAAAAAAGACATTAAAAAATTAAGTCAAATTTATTACAATTTAATAAAATAATAAGAGTATCTATCTCAAACATAACATAATTATCTGCACTACATAGGATTAAGATTGCATTTTTTGAAACCATATTAACACAATTTTTTTAGTTAATAAAAAAAATCAACTGAAATTCTTATCCTGCCGACTATCAACAAAACAGTTGCATTAATCTCTAATAAATATCTAATATAAAAGGTATGTTTTCAAGGTGCGTATCCCATTATTTTATTTCGTTAGTTTTTAAAATGTAGTTTAAATTGTCTTATGTCTACCTTTGTGTCAGTTTTATTATATAAATATAAGAATTTTAAATGTAAAAAAAATCATCCATTTAATGTTTTGTAAATAATTAATATTGGTTTAACTCGTTATTATTTTGTAGGAACATGCCAAAAGACTATCGTTAATATAAATAATTAGATCTTTGAAAAAGCCTTCCATGTAAGGCGAAACGTCAGAAAATGTAAATTATTGTTTTATTAATTAAAAAAACCTCAATCCCAATCAACAAAGTAAACAAAAGTAAATTATAAGAAATGGTTTAAGAAAAAATTGAAGCATATATATATATATAACGGACTATTAAATTAAATACCGAGTTATACCTTTCTAGTAAGAAGATAGTTAGTTATCTACAAGTTCCCTATTTACACTTTTTTTTTTAGTTCAAATATTAACTGAGCTACGAAAGAAAAAATGTGGCAAAACGGTTTTTTGGAAACATCTAGTTAGCCATAATTATTTTAAACGAAATAAAAAGCGATTTAAAGTAAGCACTAAAAATACAGTTCTTTTCCCATTTAACCATCTCTGTAGCGGCAGCGGTGTATACCCTGTATAATACATTTTATCAAAGAAGGAAAGTATTTAAAGGCCTCGATAAGAAATATTTTATTCTTAAAAAAATCATAAAAAAACAATAAAATAAAACGAAACTATTTACATATATTGTGGCACAGCAATACCGTATTTGTCATTTAACCTAAACATTTATTTAAATTATATAATTTTTAATTATTATATCTTTTACCTGCTAAACTTTATTATTCATTAAAAAGAAATCTGTTTACGGCCGACCGAAGGAAAAAAACTGTGCAGTTAAACCTATTTGCCCCACACACGCTCAGGTCTCAGGTCTACCAGAGTAGTGTTCCGGCCGACCGGAGAAAAAAAACTGTGCAGTTGAAACTGTACAGTTTATACCTGATTGCCCCACACACGCTCAGGTCTCAGGTCTACCTGAATAAAAACGCTACAGGTCTACCGTGGGTAGACCGTGGGTATACCCACGGTAGACCGGGGTACACCTGAGCGTCTGTGGGCAGCGTTATATTCTGAACATGATTCTGCAAAAAAATTCCATAAAAATAATTTTTGATACATTGGCGCCCATACGACCTGGTCAACAAAAATTTATTATATAAATAAAAACAAAAAGATTTGATTATACTTTAAAAAAGATTCTATATGTTTCCTTAAAATATGCATTTTGCCGTTATTTGACATTGAATGTATTAAATTTTGCATTTGACGAAAAAGTGAATCATTAGCACGCGGCATCTCAGTTCGTATTGGCCGTAGGAAAAACATTAAATATATATAATTTTTCCCTACAATTTTCCTATTACATTTATTTTAATAAAATGCGTAATTTTTGAGTTATTCGCGAAATGGTTATTTTTGTACCAAGGGCGTAAAATAGCATTTTACGCCCGCGGCTGAAAGTTGTTGCCCGAGCTCCGCAAGTGCAACAATCAGCTGTGGGCGTAAAGGTGCTTTACTCCAGAGGTGCAAATAATATTTTTTGTACGACTGAAATTAATATACAAGGCTTCTCTGTAGTTAGGAGAAAATGTTCTAGCTTTTAATGTTTCAAATTGTAAACAGTATACTTTTAACATATGTTTAATTAAATAAATTGTTGTTTTGCCAAACAAAATTGAAGCATTATTTAATTTTATTATTGTTTTATAAATTTATAAATGCCTGCGTTAAATGGTATTTTACACCCGGTCATAAAAAAATATATTTTAAAAGCTTCGATTTCCTTGTCGAAGAATTGAGACTTTTAATCGCGAATAAAAAAATTATTAATTTTACAAAAAAATGTAGAAAACATTTTTGATTAAAATGATTTCTTTAATCGACTTCTGTGGGTAAAATGTAATAATTATTTTTCACCGCCTAGGGGCAAAGCAACCATCTCCAGGGTTTTGGCGCCCTCCGGAATAAAAAAATAAAAGTTGACCTTCTATAGGGTGACTAAAAATTTTATGATTTTTTTTATTTAATGATAGCCTTGACCACATTTTTAGGCAATTCAATGTGCATGCATTTGTTTAAATATTATATTTAATATAAAATAGGGTAATTTACAAACCAGACGCATAGCCGATTTTAATGAAATTTGGTATACGAGGGTTTTTTGGGTCGCTGATTACGAATCTAAAAGAATTTCTAGTCGAACACATTTTGTTTTTTTATTTATTTTACTAATTTTTTCTATAAAACTGTAAATCCTTACTTACATTCGCAGAAACCTTGGTGGCTCCAAGGCTACTGCGATCGAAATGATTGAAAGTGAAGCTTTGCAATTTTATGGAAAAAACGGGTAAAATAAATGGTAAAATGGGATTTTAAGAGGCCAAAATTAAATATTAAGTACCAATTTAGCAACTCAATCAAGAATTGAGTGCAAATAGAAGGAAAGAAATAATGAATTCAGGTTTGTTGTGATTTTCAAGTCTGATGATGAATATCTTAAGAACGATACGTGTCCGACACCAGATTCGTAATTAGCGCCCCAAAAACCCCAGTAAACCAAATTTCATTGAAATCGGCGATGCGGCCGGTTTGTAAATAATTACCTAAAAAATGATTTTTATTAAATGCACAGATGGGTAAAAGTCACTTTTCATTCGGATCTTTGACTAATTTGATTTATCTTACCAATAAATTGATCCAAAGTACAGCTAAAAAATGTCTGATAAATATCAAATTCTTTTCCACCTTTCTTGGATAAAATATCGGATAAAACCATAGTTTTTTCTACAAAAACATCTACGAATGAATCGAGTATCTTTTGGTTGAAGGATGGCAATATTATCTTTCTATGCTTTTGCCACTTTGGAGCTAAAAAGTATTGGAATATTAAAAAATTATTATTTACCCAAAATTACAAAAAATCACATATTAAATGATAAATATTAGCTTTGTTCGTAGAGCAAAATTTCCAACAAATTTCCAATTTTCTAATGCACATGCTTGGTTAAAAATATTTTTCTAATAAGTTAGGAATTTTTACCTCTGCGAACGGCATGACGTAAAATGCCAACAAGACCAGCGCCACCTAGCCACATTTTAATTATTATTAAGTTGTAAATTCTTTCACTTTAAATAAAAAACATTTGGAATTAAATTTTTCAACAAATATCACTTTCAAAACAATGCAAAATAAAATGCGCAAATTCAAGACGCCACTGGATTAATCATTGGCTTTGATTTTACCCAGTCTTGCCAACTGTTCTCCGTGGGGTGCCCTTCTTTGCGTCCCATAGATAACCTACATTTAGATCCGCAGTGGTAAGAAGCATTTTTCGGATTTTTACGACCTTGCGCAGTGGATGGACGAACATGCGCACTTAAAAGCCGTGGCAAAATACAAACACCGGCACCCTCGTACCCTTCGTCCGCGGTCCGACCGTAACGCTCATTAGCTACCGTACTTCGAACAGAAAACCAGGACGCCGTCAACAAATACTTTCCTATAATGCGGATAGTTTGTTTGGTGCCGGGTGCGTTTACCTTATCTGGCTTGCGCACAAACCGGTTTTTTCGCTTATGAAATGTAACTTTTGTTTCGCGCAGGTAATAACATTGGCAATCCATCGAGATCAGTTTTGCGTCCCCGACCTAGAACCGCCTAAAAGTTGAGAATGTGTCGCAACCTATTCCCAGTATAAATATAGCCTAACCTTGTGTAAAAATATGTAAATATTAAAATAATTAAAATATTTTGTAAAACCGAAGACTGAAAACACACTTAATCTGGCTAAAATGTTAAACTTCTAAACAACTACTAACGAACAAACATGTAAAATAATAGGAAATAACAGTAATGATCACTGAGCATGTCTCCAACTAAAAATTTTGACAAAATTTGCAGATTATTTTGACGGTTAGAAACTAGGTAGTTCACAACAAAAAATTGGACGTTTGCGAAGAGGGGACTTTTGACCAGCAATTTGGGATTTCTTTTTATCTCTTCGAGCGGTTTTAACAAAAAGCGCTTGCGTCTGACGATTTTTGATAGTTTCTGACGGACAGCTCTACGAACAAACCCATTTACATAGTTTGTTATTTTTATTGTTTTTTGGACTCAGTTTATTAAGATTTTTACAAGCATGCTTAAAACTTCACTTTTCCGCATCTTCAATCACACTCTTTTTCCGCCGAAGCATTTATTTTATACCGACTTTAGAAAAGGAAGAGGTTATATATGAAAAAGCCAAATATTAATAAATTATTTCTCAAAAGATGGCTATCTCCTATACTATTAACCCAGCCTGTCAATGTCAAATGTTTTGGGTGTCCGACTGGGCAAACGCGTCACTTTTTTAGTCAGACAAGTTTACCACAATGTTTTTCATGCAATTTTTAAACATTGTGCCCAAAATCGTAAGTGTTACAGTCACGATACCCCAAACATGAGTTTAAGCCTTATAGTTTCATGACTGCAGTGGCGGCGCCAGCTTTTTTTAAGTTGGGCGATATCCAGCGGAGAAATTTAGAGGGTGGGCAGTAAAATGCAATATTGTTATTAAAAGAATACAGGGCGTTTTAGTATTCAGTACAAATATTTTAATAGCTCATTTTTAAGGTCCCATAAACTGAAAACAAAAACCCTCCAACCTGTAATCATCGCAAATTGGGTACCTAAAAAAACTGTGCAACATTTTTGCATCAAATCTCACAAAATTTGCACATCCTTATCAGTTAAAAATTTGTAATAATTATATGTCCTAAAGAAGGTAAAAATTTATTAAAGATAGGGGTATTAATGGGGGCAAAGCCTGTTGATGACCAAAATTTTATGTGTAAGATTAATTTTAAAAGTTAAGCTACACCAGCATAATGGCCACAGAAAAATTGAAATATTTGGGTTTTTGCACTTCTGTGATAAAATAAACAGTTTACAAGAAAATTGTTTGCTTAGTCAGCTGTTTAAACCAAAAAAATATCTTACTACCACCTTTAGTGATATACAGGGTGTTATAGAAATACTTTATTATATTTAAACCCCA